>JAOXJP010229943.1:0-10864 GCA_025762735.1 Platanus orientalis | reverse complement strand
ATACCAAACAAAAGAGATCTATTAAATAGACTCTATCAAGCCACTGTCTTCTCAAAGTTTGACATGAAATCTGGATTTTGGCAAATCCAAATCAAAGAAGATAGGTATAAAACTGCATTTGCCGTTCCTTTTCGTCAATACGAGTGGAACGTCATGCCATTCGGGCTAAAAAATGCCCCATCAGAATTTCAAAAAATTATGAATGAAATATTCAACTCTTCTTCTTCATTTACCATTGTTTACATTGATGATGTTTTATTATTCTCTAAAAATGTAGGCCAGCACTTTAAACATCTTCACACTTTCTTTAAAATGGTAAAACAAAATAGTTTGGTTATTTCTAAAAGAAAGATAAAGCTTTTCTAGACCTCGATTCTATTCCTTGGTCATCAAACTTTCCAAGGAAAAATAACCCCAATCAACAGGGTTATTAAATTCGGAGAAAATTTCCCCGACAAAATAACAGATAAAACTCTGTTACAAAGATTTTTGGGATGTCTGAATTATATTTCAGATTATTATCAAAATCTAGTGGAAGATAAAACCCTCTTAACCGCTAGACTCAAAAATAATCCCATGGACTGGACAGAAGCTCATACAGCCGCAGTCCGCAGGATCAAGGAAAGGGTTAAGTCTCTTCCTTGTATCTCAATCGCTAACCCCAATCTTAAAAAGATTGTTGAAACAGACGCCTCCAACAAAGGCTATGGAGGAATCCTCAAGCAGGTAAACGGTTCTAAAGAAGAACTAGTTATGTTTCATTCTGGACAATGGAATCCGACCTAGGTAAAGTATTCCACCATCAAAAAGGAAATGTTTTCCATTGTTAACTGTATAAACAAATTTCAGTCTGATTTAATAAATCAGAAATTTTTATTAAGAATAGACTGTCGATCAGCTAAATTCATTCTTCAAAAGGATGTTAAGAATTTAGCCTCAAAGCAAATCTTTGCAAGATGGCAAGCTATTCTTTCCATTTTTGAATTTGATATAGAATATATTAAAGGAGAAAATAATTCTCTGCCTGACTATTTATCTCGTGAATTCCTGCAGGGAATTCCAGATGTCTCAAAGACATAACGCCAGCTCATCATCCGGTCATCCTAAAAGGAAAATTGTGGTCGAAGATAACGACTCAAAGTCGTCCCAAACCATTCTCCCTGATGGATCAGTGGTAAAATTCACTCCTTATTTCAAAAAACACCTCCTTCTTATTTTCCCCCTCGAGCCTCTTGATATTCAACTGCCGCTTCGAGATATCCTCTTAAAATACCTGTCGTAGGGTCAACATTTGATCCCTTTTGCCCCAGCCAAACACAGAACCTACTATAAACAGATTCTAAAAGAATCCGGCAGTATAAACTTTACCCATCATCTGAGTAACAAAAGTTCAGATGAAATTGCATTCTCAAAATAATTATACCACGGTTCACCGAGGCCTTTATGAGAGAAAATGAAAGGATGAGCACCAAGGCCAGAAGGAGGAGGAGGCAAAGGAGAGGAAGAAGGAGAAACAGGGGATTTTCCCTTAGAAGACGAAGTAGAGGGAGAAGAGTCCTTTTTATGACCCTTTGAAGCTTGCTTTTGTAAAAAGGACGGGAAGAGGACCTTTGAGGTCTCTACGAAATTGACATTAAATTTGTCCCACCATTTCTGATAGATTTGGCGCCAGAGACAAGGGGGAAGGGCGACAGAATCAACCTCATATTCCCATCGGATTATCCAATGGAGATTGTGAGAGGCAAACAGATAGGCGGTAACCATTGGTTTTGCTACAAAACTCAATTGAGTTTGGTAGAATGTAATATAGAGAAGGAAAGTTATTTTCCATTAGTTACCAAAAAGGAAAGAATGAAAATTGGGTTTGAAGCTGCTTTAAAAACCCACTAATTAACAGGAGTTTGGATGAAAGAAATTAGGGGAGTTGTATGCTGAAATTGGATTTTCAGCAAATATGCTGAAAAACCAATACCAACGTGACACATTAATTCTGATAAACATTTTTAATGCAACCCAGTAGGGATTTGGTGCGCCCTCTTAAAGTCCCCACTGCATGCCGTGGACAAGTCAAAAAGTGATTTACACTTTTTGGGGGGGGTGTAAATCACTTCTCAATGTGATGTGCTCCCCTGCAAGGGGGGACCCGGCTGATATCATCTGTGCCACCCCTCCTGATGGGACACTCAGGGGGGGATTCCCCCCCTGAGTGTCCCATCAGGGGGAGTGTCGCAGATGATTTCACGCCACGTTAGGGCACTTGAAGGGGTATACCAAATCCTGGATTTTTGCAGCCCCCAAGACTTGGTGTGCCCCCTTAAAGAACACCTAAGGTCGATGCAAGGCAGACACATCGGCACCGAAAAGTGAAAAGCATGCCCAAAAAGTGTAAATCATTTTTCGGTGCTGATGTGTCCACCGTTGATGCAATATGATCCTTAGCGTTCTTTAAGGAGGCACACCAAATCCGAGCCATTTTCGAAAGGGGTGGAAATCACTTTTTGACCGGCATGGATTTGGTGTTTTCCCTTAACTAACTCCTAAAGGCCTCCCACATGCGGGGGGCACGTCACATCAAAAAAGTGATTTACAGTTTGGAGGGGGGAGGTGATTTTCACTTTCAAAGAGGATTGTGTCTGCTCCCCTTAATTAACGCTAACCTCCGCTCCCTGTTAGGGGGCGGGCACATCAATGCTGAAACGTGATATGCACCCCCCCAAAAAGTGTAAATCACTTTTCGGTGCTGATGTGATCGCCCCCTAACAATGAGCAGAGTCCCCACACAATCCTCCCTCTTTCACTTTTCAATGTAGTGCGTCCCCTTGTATGCGAGAGGACTTTAGATGTTTGTTAAGGGAATACACCAAATCTTGTGCCACAATCCTATGAGCTTTTTGACGTGATGTGTCCCCTTCATGTGGGGAGACTTTAGGGTGATGTTTAGGGGGGCACCAAATCCTGGGCAAAGAGGATCCTCTCTTGTCAGTTAATGACCTGCTTGGGTCCTGCCAATTTCAAGTGTGACACATGTCTAAAAAAGTATGCTCATGAAAGACCTGTTTTGTGTCATATGGGTTAAAGCAAAGCCCATTTTACTTTATCCCTACCCGCTTGATCGAGAAGCCAAACCCTTGAAAAAAAACCCATTTGTCTCTCTTCCCGCCCGTCGCCTTAGTCATCGGCAACGAAGTCGGAGATGACAGTGACAAAGTAAGAGGCTCTGGCAATGATGTGAAAGACACCGACAATGAGGGAGAAGGACAAAGCACGGTAGCAAATCATAAATCCTCACTCCACATTTTCCCCCCTTGGTTCATTCCAGCAACAATGAAAAGAAAGAAGAATCATAAGCGACAAAGGATTGTAGCTGTAATAACTCGTTTTCATTACAGGGGCAGTTTCAGGATTTCCCCACAAGAGTAGAAGTAAAAGAGCCAAAAAAAGGGGTTTTACCCCTAATGTTCAGCACTGAGATGGGAGAGCACTATAGAATGAGAGAGAAGGGAGAAAATTGTGGGGAAGAAAAGAAAAATGGGGGGGGAGAAGAGAAATCTAAGAAAATCAGCTAGAAAACGGTAAGTAACATCTCCTTCAATTTATAGTAAGGTTTTGCATGATTGTGGTATGTTTTTCTTGTTTTTTCTTGTAAACCCTAGCTTGGGTTATCTCTGCATGTTAGTTTCCTTTAATCCATAGTTTAAATTTGATAATTTTGCATACAATATGAGTGGGAAATATGGCATATTTCAATCAGGGCTGAAAATTTTAGAGCCTTTGTTAGAAACCTGTGATAAGTAGTTATGGCTTCAATTCTTTAGGAGATATTGTTTCTAATTTGAAATTATACCAACTAATTAAAGTTTTAAACTATTATTCTTTGTTATTCCTTTGATTTTAGGGATACACTCCATTTTCTACCAAAATAAAATCTGATGTACAAAAATTTTGAATTATTCAATGATGAAATAACATAGGGATTTGTTATGCTTACTACCCAGAAACTTTTAACAGCTATAAAGTGTTTTGTAAATTTAAATTCTTAAATTTTATTCATAAGCAAATGAATGATAAGTTTATTCTCTTTTAGGGTAACATCTATAATTTATACGAGCTATTATATGTAGTTGAATACCTATTTTACTGTTAGTTTTAATTATATAAATGTTATATGCAACATGTATACTTATTATGATTTGTTTTCTAGCTAAACACATTTGTGTATATTTTAGTAATTTTTTTACATGTTTCGTGGATAACATCTAGTGATTTTATTAGTGTGTTTTGATGATTTAATTGAATGAATAAAATATTTATGCTTGTCAAATATTTTAAGTACATCAGACTTAATGAATTAGTAAAAATTATTTATGTTATATTATAATAGGCATAGTTTCTCAATTTAATTTGAAATGATGCATTCACAATCATTAGGACTACATTACATACTAACAATGTAATGAAAACTACAGCCTATTCTAATTACCACACATAGTTGCATATTTTTATATAACCTGGTATTTTTTATGGTCACGATATTCTATATTATCATGAGATATGGCTCATCTATCTAGAATGCTGACATGTATATTGTGGGACTTTGTTGATGGTGGTTGTGTTCTTATATGGGTTGACACATTATGATATTATTTATTGTTATTCTTGTATATTGAGATGCTGAAGGGACCCTAGATATAAGATTTGGAGCAGCCTTCGTGGCTGGGTTCATTTTCGGGCGACAATTAGGTGGACGCACTTATTACTATCCCTATATATTGAGATGTACAAGGAGCCCCCAAGCATGATGACTTGTAGTCGTTGACGTGATTCAAGAAAGAGATCACTAAGTTTGGTTCATGGGGCCATAGAGTCTGTCCCCGTGTATAGAGACGTAGAAGGGGTCCCTAGATCTGATAAGTCTGGAGCTGCTGATGCGAATATTGTGTTGGGTAGATTGCTAGGGGAAATCCAGGAGTATTATATATTTTACTGGTTCAGTGCATGGATTGTGATATTATTTTGCAGTTGTCCATTATGAGGCCTATCCCTTTTATATTTGAGGATTTCTTAGATGCTATTGCTAAGTCAAATGGTTATTCACATTCCTTATACATATGGGAGATCAGACTAAATTATATTTATTTAGTTGAGGTTAAAAGATGCTAGGTATTCTTATATCGCTTAGAGTCTAATGTGAGGCTGAATGTTCTACACTTTATTTATGGTTTTTATGAAAAATGTCTGACTTCAAAGAGGTGACTCATATAAAAGTATTGCATCTTAACATGTTATAAAGTTGCTTGTTGATAGTGACTTATTCTTATATTGAGCTATTGGTATCATGTGATCTTATTTATGAGAGTATTATATTCATTGTTGTTGTCTTATATGAGATATGTATTGGCATGTTGATCATATTTTTGTTTGATATCTGTTGTTTGTTATTTATATTTACTTGATGATGATGATGTTTACATGAATATTATAGGTGTGTGTGTACTATAAATTGTAAAATGGTGGTTTACTTACTGGGTATGTGTCGTTGACCCAAAAAAATTAAAACCTCGTAGAGGACACACCACTTGTTGGGGTCAGTTAGCTAAGCAAGACCCAAGGACTGTGTAATGGGGTGTTCAGGTATCTGGCAAATGCAAAGTCCATACATTTTGGTATAGTTATAGTGTTTAGCAAGCTCTATGGATCCTACCGTTTTGTATATTTTGGACTTTACATCTTTTGTGCATATTTATGTATAGTTTTGGCCTTGTACACATTTGTTTGGTTATAGGATGATGGAGAACTATCGTGTGGACGACATTCTCATTGATGTAGATACACACACTTTTATAGTGTTTTCACTATTTTCTACTGTTTTCTATCAGGTTTACATCAATTGATATAGGGTTTCTATCTCCATGGACCCTATTTACGATGAAGTGTTGCTGAAATTTTTATTAAGAACCATTGAATCATTTTCATTTTTAAGAAGTGCATAAGGTATTGTACTCTTTCTCTTTCCTAAATGTCATGCGTCGGTATTTGAAAAAGAGCTAAATTTCAAGGCATGACAATAATACAATGAATCTATGCGTCTTTTATTTTAAGCTAATGCTAGTTTTCTCTCGTTCTACATATGCTGGAGATTCTTTCCCTATTATGGTACAACAACTGTAATTGATTTTCTTTGTTCATCTCCCTTCTCTCCACCTTTACTTTTTTCTTGGTAGTGCTGGTAAAACAAGATCAGGACCTACAAACACACTCTAGCGACTAACATGTCTAGCAAATGTGGAGATAATTCTAAGAGACATTTGCAATTAGCTTCGTCCTTTTTTATCGCCCAAGTCTCTCATTGCGATTTGCAATTTTTTTGTTTTCTAAGACTACATTCCAGCTAATATCAGAAGCTCTATCGCCTAAAACACTAAATTCACCACCTTCTACTTTAGGTGGGTGGGCGAGTATTGCTTCTTTGTCGGTGGTTAAACAGGAGAACGGTGGGGTTATTTTTCTTTTTTTTTTTCGGGGGAGGGGGGGATGTGTCGCCCCTCCTGTTAGGCAGGTCCCTAATAGGTCACTAGACGGCAAGAAACAATCCGTTCCAAATCCTAGGGGCTAGATAGGCGTGGCAATGTTTGACATGACCTGTGAATCCGACACGAACTCAACACAAAATAAGCGGGTTAGAATTGACTGTAAATGGGTTTTGGGTCAAAGTGGGTCAGTCCGCTTTGACAGATTAATGAATGGGTTGGGTTCGAATTGACCATATAGTCTTATTCCCTTAATTTGAGATGGCACAAATCTGACCCATGAACATGAATTACCACATAACCCGTGAACCTTACATGAACCCAACATGAAATAAGCGGGTTAGTGTTGATTGTAAATATGTTTTGGGTCAAAACAGGACCTGCTTTGACACATTAATAAATGTGATGAGTTCAGGGTGAGCCATATAATTGTATACCCTTATCTCGACATGAACCCAACCCACCAACACGAATTGCCAACCCTCGCCAAACCCCAAATTAGGAGAGAAGGGGAAGATCAAGAACCCAAAGAATTAGTTATGGACAATCCATGTATTAATAGGTGTGAATGGAGTAAGGGGCTGACACATCAGCACTAAGAAATGATAAGCACCCCCCAAGAAGTGTATCACCTTTTCGACTCTGATGTGGCCGCTCCTTATGCCATTCACACCTATTCGTTAAGGGATTCATATCCTTTGGTCCACATTTTTTGTGTTCTACTATTAATTCAAAACACAAAGGAGGTGGAACTCATACATTCATGACCCAAAAAAGTGTTCAAGTGAAAGGGTAGGTGTTTTGGAAGAGACGCCAAATTCAAAAACCCATCGTGTGTCAATAAATGATTGTCTGTGTTGACACAGGCCTCTATAAGTGTGTGATTGAAAGGTCAAATCTTCTTATTGTGAACACCTATTTTTTCATTTAAACAGTTTTTGAGACATTTTTAACCCCCAACACAACACATTTCAGCTTATCATTCACCGTACACATTACTCCAGGCAGAACATTTTCTTTCTTTTGAGAAGTTTTCTTACAAAAAATATATATATATGGGCCCTACCTCTTTGTATCTTAGAGTACCAGTGGAGCACTAAAAAATGTGGATCAGAGGATACGGTGGCTCTGACATTTAGGGGGAGGGGGTTCGTACCAAATCAAAGCTTGGGGAGAAGGGGAGAAAGAAACGAGAGAAGAGGTAAATAACTTGGAGAGAGATTTTAGGGATAGCCCAAAAAAAAGGGGAGGGTAGGGTCCAGCGTGAACTTCTCGAAACCAAATCCCAAAAAGGAAAGTTAATAAAGGGCGAGATGAAAAGAAACAGATAAAAGCAAAGTAGACTGGACCGACAATTACTCTCGTCCAGATCGACAATTACACCCGTTCCAAATCTTCTTATTTTGGTAAATTACCCGTTCCAATCTCAGAATTCAACTGCCACGCAACCTATTCATAATTACAGTCTTTATCTCTTGCCTGGTATTCTAATTATAGTCTTATCTGTAATACCCTATAAATTCCCACTTTGGCTTTGTTGATGGAAAGTATAATTCATTTCCTGTTTTCAAGTTCACTGCTGTTCCTCTTGATTTTTTCTTTTGGTTGGATTTCTATTTCCGTTTGAGAAGAGATGGAGCTTGATCTCTCCCCAAAGTTGGCCAAGAAGTTGTACGATGGTGAAGGTGGATCCTACTACACATGGTGCCCTTCTGAGCTTCCTATGCTTCGTGAGGGAAACATTGGTGCAGCCAAGCTTGCCCTCCAGAAAGATGGCTTCGCCCTCCCTCGTTATTCTGATTCGGCTAAGGTCGCTTATGTTCTTCAAGGTGATTTTAATAATCAATCTCTTTTAGATTCTCTTGGACCTTGTGGGTTTTTTTTTCCATCCCTGATGGTTTTTTTTTTTTTTTTATTAATTTTTTTGTTTCTATAGGTTCTAGAGTGGGTTTTTGTTATTTTTTTCCCTTTTTTTACATTGTTTGATATTTGATTCTCCTTTTACATTTTTTGATTTTTTTTTTTTGCATGCTATATTGTTATCTAGTCTAGAAGGGGATGAATCCGGCTCTTTCAATCTATCAGTGGACCTGTTGATATTGATTTTAACAGTGATAACCAATGGATCATTGAGATTGTCTTTTCGATATTAAAGGCCATCCAAGACATGATCCATTAATCGTACTGTTCTAATTGCTCTGTTTTAATACTTGTTTTCAATCCAAATCTATGATGTTACATAGTTGTTTATTCAGACAAGATGTTTGTGGAATTTAATATATTCAATGAAGCTATGAATCGATGGTTTGAATTGTTCCTTGAATTCTGTTTTTGATTTATCAGTTTGGGTTGTCAAGATATATTTGAATGATTCGTGGAAGGAGATTCAATTTGCATTTAAGATGATCGCATCGCATTCAGTAGTAAATACCTCTGTGTAATCTCTCTCTAAATTGTTGTTGTTTTTGATTATCAGGCAGTGGGAGGGCAGGTATTGTCCTTCCTGAAGCTGAGGAGAAGGTGATTCCAATCAAGAAGGGTGATGCGCTTGCTCTCCCTTTCGGTGTTGTTACCTGGTGGTACAACAGCCAGGATACCGAACTGGTTGTTCTCTTCTTGGGTGATACCTCAAAAGCCCACAAAGCTGGTGAATTCACCGATTTCTATTTAACTGGTTCTAATGGTATTTTCAATGGGTTTTCGACCGAGTTCGTAAGCCGAGCTTGGGACTTGGAGGAGGATAAGGTGAAGGCCCTTCTAGGGAGCCAATCAAGCAAGGGCATTGTCAGGTTGAAGGCAGGTGCTAGCTTGACTGAGCCAAAGGAGAAGGACCGAGATGGGTTGGCACTGAATTGTGAAGAAGCGCCATTGGATGTTGACATCAAGAATGGTGGACGGGTTGTGGTCTTGAACACAAAGAATCTGCCTTTGGTTGGAGAGGTTGGACTTGGGGCTGATCTTGTCAGGTTGGATGGGCATGCAATGTGCTCGCCTGGTTTCTCTTGCGACTCAGCCTTACAGGTGACCTACATTGTTAGGGGGAGTGGCCGAGTTCAGGTTGTTGGTGTTGATGGTCGCCGTGTTCTGGAAACAACTGTTAAGGCTGGTAACCTGTTTATCGTTCCAAGGTTTTTCGTTGTCTCGAAGATTTGTGATGGGGATGGCATGGACTGGTTCTCCATCATCACCACTCCCAAGTAAGTTTGCTATCCTGTTCAGTAGATGATTTTATTTCCAAGCTTTGCCTCAGGCTTTGTTACTTCATAATATATATATATGCTTTACTACATCAACCTGCCTTTGTAAGATGTGATGACCCAAGCTGTTTGATAAAATTCTAAAAGGGTTGATCCAATCCAACACTGTGTGTGTTCACCATTTCTGTATTCATTATTGAAATAATTCACATTTATGACTAAAAATCGGTATGCATACATTGGATTGCTTCCTATTTTACAGTCAATTAATCTCTTAACAGGCATCATTAGGCATCATTGATTGCCTATTTGTTTGCTAACCACTATTCTGTCATACCCTTCTGGTTAAAAATGGAGGTTTTTTGGAAGAAAAAAAAAGGATAATATTTTTGAAGTCTTTGTATCTAATTCTCTGTGTGTTATGTTCAGCCCTATATTCACCCATCTGGCTGGGAGGACTTCAGTGTGGAAGGCTTTGTCTCCTCAAGTGCTCGAGGCATCTTTCAATGTGGCTCCAGATGTTGAGAAGCTCTTCCGATCCAAAAGGACCGCAGATGCCATCTTCTTCCCTCCACCAAATTAAGAAGGATCTTGCTTTCTCTTCATCTTTATGTTGGCCTTTTGCAATCATTAGTAGGCCTAATCTGAAGCTGAGAGTTTTATGTGGAGGTTAATAATAAAAGAATCCTTTCCTCTACGAGGTCTTTTCTTGTAATTTGTGCGAGAACTGAGAATGTTATGTTGGAGACTTATAATAAAGAATCTCTTTCTCTATAAGGTCTTTCTAAGATGTTGGTGGTTCTTGAAATTCTCAAAATGGATTATAGAGGGGGGTCAATAGGATCTATATAAAATATTTAAAAATTCTTTTGAATAAATTACATTTTTTTAAATAATTTATTCAGTCCTAATTTGATTTATTTAATTTTTTTAAATCAATATACAGCATAAATTTTTTTAATTAAGTAAATTGTTTTTTTGTGAATTTATCATAGACTACGGGGTTCTGTCATACACTATAATGTTACCTATAGTAGAGCGGGAGCAGGGCTGATAAATTCCTTAAGGTTGTTTAAATTAATTATTTAATAATTTTAACCTTAGTTGAAGTCACTTAAATATGTTGGGTTAATTTGCATA
>JAOXJP010229942.1:0-10864 GCA_025762735.1 Platanus orientalis | reverse complement strand
GAAAATGACCCCTGGAAAAGCTCCCAGAGATTTATCCGATCTCTGAATTTTGAAAGATCAATGGCCACACCTTTCCCCTAACCATAATTTCAAATCTTCAGGTATAAGAAAAGGACTTTGATATCTCAAACTTGGGCGAAATCTAAAATCTTCCCCAAAGGATCAAAAAACGGTCATATTCTCGTTTCACTCATATAGAGCCAGTGGGTTCCCTAGTTATCCGAATCAGGACTAGTCGGCATCCATATCTCTGGAATTGTGAAACCTTCAAAAAACTGTCTAAGGGACACAAGCTTTCATGAAACATATCAGAACGGATTCCCTCATTTACTCCAAACAGTAGTAGCAATTTTGTACCAAGGACTGGATGGCCAACCAACTCCCGGGAGCTCACCCAAACTCAGATATTCAGTCTGTCAGTGGCCACATCCTCGTAATTCCAATACCTTCAAAGTATCAAATTCTCACTGGATTATGAAATCCCCATGTTCCCTACCATCACGTCCTGTTCAAAATAGAACAAGTCGTTTTATCCGTATTTGACACACGGAAAGCCCTAAAAGATTCTCCTAAACTCAGAATGGGGCAAGGTTAGGCTCATTTGTTCGGTCTCTACCTGACCTTTAAAATACCATTTCATAAACTTGAGCATTGAAGGAATTCTAACAGCTCGATTCTCCCAACCTTTAAGCAACCATGGGAACCCAATCATAACGGATGACCCCGCTTCGTAAGCCCCCGACGACTGTCCAAGGAATCCAATGATTAGTCTATTTTCTGTAGTCCTAATATTCCTCAAATGTCAAAACCACCAAGCACAGCTCAAAGTAGAAACCCACATAAAATACAGGAGCAATTCCCGTCAAGAGATCCCCGTATGATCAAATGAGCATTTTTTACGTAGTTTTCAGCTCGGGTATCATAATCTAGCGTCATCAAAGGTTGTAGTTCACCTGAATCAAGGGTCATCTTTCACCAGACAATTTTTAAGATCAATTTTACCTCCTTGCCCTTCTGAAATGTATCCGTATGGTTTTCAGTACGGAAAAACCCCGATTTTACCCCTTCCTTTCATCGTAATTTGGTTCTGACTGCCTCGTTGTGATCGGATCGTCATAGACTTCAAAATCAGACATTGAGTTCGCCCAATTTCGAGCCCAAGAGCCACGAAAAATGGTCACATAGTAAAGATACAGAAAAAATCGAAAAGTAATCATTACACCTTAGTGAGCTAAAGCCTTAAGGCATGTTAACTCATTAATGGAATTAAGGCATTGAAACCTTAAGGCTAGGTTACCAACCCTTGGATGGGCATCTTCTCTAGTGCACCCTCACCCCTCACCCTTAAATCTAGGAGCTGAATTTCACATCCCTAAAGTCCCACTCATGACCCTCTAAATGACACCTTGATGCCCCATCCTTGTTATTTACAACTTACCTACACCTATCAAATGGCATCTAAACCTACCCCCCTTTTTCCACCTAATCAACGCATGTAAACTAACCCTCTCTCATCCTCACCCTCCATTTGGTTAGTCCAAACCAATCCTAACCCTTCATTTACCCATGCCACTTGTCTATGGCCTTACCACAAGTGTCACCCATACACCTCATGCTAAATGTGAGCCCTCCACCTCACTTTACTAAACTCATCTCCACCCTCCACCTAGCAACCCTTAGGATCAATCCCATCCATCTATGAAGCATAATGGGGGCTACAAATAGCCCCAATTTCGTGATACCTAGGGTTGGCTACCAAAAAACCCTAATTCTAAGAGGAAAAGAGGAAGAATAAGGTGAATTTACAAAGCTTACATCAACCCTAGGCAAGGTAAGCTTAAACCCTAATCCAATTCATTCCCCCTTGTTCAATACATGTCAAATAGTATGTTGTTATGCTGTTAAATTTATGCTAGAACTATTTTCTAATTTGGGTTACATAGTAGAGGCTTAACAACCTCTACTTGCTTCTATTTTTGACCTATTATCATGTTGAATTTATTGTATTTTTTTAAAAGGCTGATTAAGCCCAAATTTGACTATGTTAGGCTAGACATATGTATGATCTTGTGTATTTAATTTCATGAATTTATAATTTGTGGAAAGCCTCAAGATGGCCCCCCAAACAGACCCCTAAAAATGTATCTTTTGAGACCTAGTCTTAGAGAATATTTGTTGATTTTAATTTGAATTTTTCATGCATGACTTGAAGCTCATTTTTTTATATGATGTTCATATATATCTCCCCTGTTAGCATATTTAATTTTATGATTTTTACAAAACCTTAAGGGCTCCAAAATCGAGAAATTCAGTTGTTGGATTTTCTCCCAGTAACTAACGCCTGATTTTTAAGTCAATTAAAAAACAGGTATTGAACAAATGGGCGTTAGGACAAGAATCGGGTGTTGGGATCTGGGGGACCCACCCTAGGGAGCCTGATTCTTCTCCAGTCCTGTCCCGTGGCAAAAATAACCTCTGAAGTTCATTCCTGTGTATATGCACTTTTGTGGGCCCTCATTTCTGTCCCAATGCTCGAATATAATTTCGGGTGTTGGATAGAAATTCAGGTGTTGGAGTGAAGTTCGGGTGTTAGGTCTAGGCTTAAAAAAAAATCATTTTTTTATTTAATTTGTCTAAGTGTGAGTCCACCCTAAGGTTAGTATAAAGACTCGGGAGAAACCCCACCCCTCTGGGCCCCACTTTGGTGGCCCAAAAACCTAAGTTGGCTGCTAGTTTAGCACTTAACGCCCGAATGTCCCTTGAATTAAAATTCAGGCGTTGAACAATCAGGCGTCATACCAGAAAACGGGCATTAAGCCTGCAACAGGTGACTATGTGGCCCACTTTGGGAGATCATATCTCTACGTGGCTTATCCCCAAGACCCTTGGAGTTGCACAGTGCGACCCCAGAAGACTTCCCTTATCCCAAACTTTAGGCCCCATAGTGCTGGGATCCACCAAACCAACCCAAAAGACCACACAAAGAAGCGGGGTTGATTAGCTTTTCCAACGCCCGATTATCACCTTGAATTAAAATTCAGGCGTTGAATAAATGGACGTTGAGGTAAAATACGGGCGTTAAGCCTGTAAGATAGAAAACATGATTTTCTCTTTTTATTTTCCCTTCCATTAGGGTTAATACCTAGCCCTAAGGAATCAACCAGTGAGCCAATTAGAGGGGTCTACCATCCCTCTAAAGACCTAGCCCATGAGAAGTCTCCTGAAATTAGAATAGGACAAAATAAATGACAGGTTTTGGACTGTTCATAATTCAACGCTCGATTGTCACCTTGAATTAAATTTAGGCGTTGGACAAACGGGTGTTAGGAGTAAAAACAGACATTAAGCTTGAGAAAAATCCAGCAAGCCTTCAATTTAACTTAACAAAACATGAATATAAACATGAGATTAAGACTTGTATGAATGGGAGAAGCCGCCCTGAAAAGGCGGGTATTTAGGGTGCCTAACACCTTCCCCAAGTACAACCAAACAACTTACCCTACATCTCAGGAACTCAGACCAGTATTAGGAGTTAAACCCCTAGACCTTCGGGTCTAGACTTCTCTTCTTCCCCCAAATACGAGAACCAATGTCCAACTCCATCGATTAACCCCAAGTTGGTGGCGACTCCCAGAAAAGCTTAATCCCTACATAAAAGGGTTAACAACCTCTCATGCGCCAAAGAAGTGGGCCCGAAAGCCACGGACGGGAAGGGGGCATCCGAACCCCCCCTCCCGAACGCGTCCACAAGAATATAATCATTTTGTCTGTTGTGGGTAGTATAGTCAATTTGTGTATTTTGAGATGTAAATGTTATTACTTGTATATTATGAGCATCTTTGTCAATATACAAACACACACACACACACACACACACACACATACAAGATTATCAAACATTCTCTCTTTTCTCCCTTCTCTCTTCCACAAAACCTAACCCAAGAACAACGCAATCAACTATAATATCAGAAATTTTTTTATTTTTTGAAAACCTTTTTCAGTAAGATTTGTTTGTTCAACTTATGCCTCATTAGGAAAGTAAAAAAGCAGAAAATGGTGCCCAATTTTTCCCAAAACTGAGTTTCAAAATTACAAAGGTTTTAGTCATAGTTGCAGGGAAGCTTAGTACAAGGTAAGAAGCTTGTTTGGAAGCTAATACCATTCCACTTCCCCAAGTAGTGGGAATCACGATTCCCACATTTAGGAAGTGCGGTGATGCAAGTGGAAGCTATTTAGGAAAATGAGTGAAAGCCTTTGGAGAAAGGAGTATAAACTTCTGAAGAATTGACTTGGAAGTGATCCAAGAAATAATATTGTTCTTTATATAATATAAATCCTATGTCATTAGCATTGAATAAAATATTATCTATGAGATTTATCAATGATTTTGTTGGAAAAAAAAAAAAAAAAGATTTAGTATTGAATTTATTGTTTATATAATTTTATTCCAATCCAATAAAAAAGATTCAAATCCAATGGTTTTTATACAAGGTTTTCTACAGTCTAACTAAGAAATTAGTTATCCACAAAAAATCTTATGGTAAAATTTTAGACATGGATGGCCATACTAATAACAAGTGGTTTGCATATAGATTTACATGTCATGTTCTTTGTTACTTGCATAGTATAGCTTTTAGGTTTGTAGTACTTTATTAAGTTCATTCACTTTATTGTATTTTACTTGAACTTAATGATTGTAACTTATTGGTAGCTACTTTATTATCATTTTTTGCTTCTCACTTCCTAAGGATTTATTGAGCCTAGCTTCCTACTTCTCACTTTCGCATTGCTTCTTGTTTTTGCTTCTGGCTTTGGGTTATGGAGGGTTAAAAGTACTGAAATAATGACAAAAGATTAGTGTAACAAATGAGCAAAGTGAAAGACGAAATAATGATTAATGGGGATTTGCGGGGGGGTATATAAGCGGATAGTTGGCTGAACAAAAAAGATGTTAGCTGACGATGTTATGATGTTATGGAGGCTTTGTGGTGAAATTGTGGGTAAATGGGTGGTTGATGGGTATGATAATGGGGTGTACAACATGTAAAAAGTAAAGTAAATCAGAAAATGATAGACAAAAGGGAAGAGGAATAAATCCACTGGCTTCATCATTGATAAAGCTCTAGGAATCACACCTAGAGGCCTTGAAAGCATCATCATCTTAAACAAAAAGAAGGATTTCTAATCTGCACCAAACCAGAGAGAAATTATGCTGCAAGGATTACCAAGGGAATAGAGAAATAGAATTAGTAGAAGTCGTGGGGTATAAAATCAGATAAGGAATTGCAGTTACAGGATATTAAAGATATTCAAAATTAATCTAAACTTTAACTACTGAAATAAGAGAGAGAGGTTGAGAAGTTTAGGAAGATTGATTATAGGGTTTGCAGAATTGTTCTTAGAGACTAATAAGAAAATAGTATCTATGGTTGAAGATGATAAATGAATCAGCAAATGAAAAAATAATAACAAAGAGAAATAGAAGTAAGAAAGGGAAAAAGATAAACTCAATAAAGTCCACACTACTGGAACTTTAGTAGCAAGCACCTTGCAAAATTGATGAACGAGTCAAACACATTCAAAGCTTGGAGTCACACCAAATTATTAAGCAAAGCTTTAAATGTATTCATTATAAAATTGTTTTCTTTTACACTACTCTTCCACAATATTTATAGACTAAACTCTAAATTCATAATTAAAAAATAAATAAAATTCTTGCACTTGGGATTTCTTCTAGATTCTTCATAGAACTTTTTTGCTGTTTATACCTAGCAGAAAGGCTTATTTTATCTTCCCATCTTTGCCACTAGCAATGTTATGTTGGTTTAGAATCTTTAGACTTGAGAAAGGAAGTGAATGTTATATGTTGGGGATACTATGCATGGTGCACCTTCTCATACTTTGTGTATTGAGTGGTGCATCAATTCTAATATACATAAGTTGTTTGGGGATTATTTTGATTACAGGAAGTGGTGATCAATCGATTCCAGAGGGTGATGGTTCCAGAGAAAATAATCTTGCTTCTGGGGATTGGAGAACATTCAGAGCAAACCTCATTCGGCAGCCGGTAAGCTATTGCATTTTTTTTTTCAATTCAAATTTAGATGCCTCCTTCTGCCTAGAGTAATGGTACACACATGGAGTTTAAGAAAATGGTGAGGACAGGGATTCCAATAATGATCAGGCATAGGGAAGTTAATCTCTCCTCTCCTCTCTTATTCATAACATATTCTATAGGGTTTCATGATGAACCATAACATAGCCATTTTAATGTTAACTTTCTTTACCCCAAGTAGGAATTGAATATATATATATATATATATATAGCGAGAGAGAGAGAGAGAGATGGATCTTTGTAAGGTGATCTCTCCTATTTCTGCCACATGGAGGATGATGTCACTGATGCAGACTGTTCATCATATGGGGAGCCTCTAGATTTTTCACATCTATCCTGTCGAAGTCAGCTGTATGACCCACCATGTACTGGACCTAGCAAAAACACACACATGCACATACATACATATACATACATACATATACATATATATATTTGGGAGCCACTTTGTTACCCGGTCTTGTTGGTTCTAGCACTTGGAATCCTGTAACCTATGATATTTAAGTTGATTTTACAGAAGCAACCTAAAAGGGTATAATTCATGTTATCCTGTCAGGAGAATCCTGGGTTGCAGGATACATGGGATTAGAACATTCAGGATTATTTATGTGATGACCCTCTATGAGGGCCCCACCATTTTCCTAATTGTAAGGAGATGCATTGATGCACTTTCCTGCAAGATAAACAGTTAGTTGTAATTAGAATCTTTCTACAGTTACATGTAGATACTGAGGCCTCTGGCCAAGAAGGGGGCTCCCATGACCACTCAAAACCACTTGGCCTGAAATGGGCCCACCCACTTCATGTACCAGAAACTGGCTGTGTCCTTGTCGCCACTGAGAAGTTAGATGGAGTTCGCACTTTCGAAAGAACCGTTGTCCTTCTCCTCAGATCTGGAACTAAATCACCATATGAGGGGCCATTTGGAGTCGTTATCAACCGCCCACTTCACAAGAGAATCAAACTCATGAAACCCACGAATCTGGACCTGGCGACCACCTTCGCAGATTGTTCTTTGCATTTTGGTGGACCCCTTGAGGCTAGCATGTTCTTGTTTAAGACAGGAGAGAATTCCCAACTCCCAGGGTTTGAACAGGTGATACCTGGCGTTTGTTTTGGTGCTAGAAACAGTCTGGATGAAGCTGCTGGGCTTGTGAAGAAAGGGATACTGAGGCCTCAGGACTTCAGATTCTTTGTTGGATATGCAGGGTGGCAGCTTGATCAGTTGAGAGAGGAGATTGAATCAGATTATTGGTATGTTGCTGCTTGTAGTGCAAATTTGATTTTTGGGAATTCATCAGATTCTTCATCTGAAGGTCTGTGGCAGGAAATTTTACAGCTAATGGGTGGTCACTACTCGGAACTGAGTCGGAAGCCCAAACAAGATAGCTAGTGAAGTTCATTGTTAACATAAATGTACAGAATGATCACTAGACAAATTGAATAAGTAGATCTTGTTTTTTCAGTCTTGCTATTGATCCTTTCACGTAATTCAATATTCTAGTTAATGCAGCGTCTCCTCTCAACAGAAAGGTTATGGAAATTTTCTTTGTTACCTCATCGCTTGATTAGTCCTTAAAATTTTGTTGGTTGTTTGAAGATAGAGAGAACATCAGGCATGAAAGACTGTCCCTGGAATCAGAATTCCTGGGCCTATGGATATGGCATATGCTCAACTCTGAACATTTTCTCCAATGTACACCATAGCCTTAGTCCCTCTATCTTGCACCATGATTGTAAGGTTTGCCAAATCGGCATTTCCTGCCATTTGTTTATGGGATGCTACGGGTTCCTGTTCGCAGGGACCCATGAGTACCATGCATTGTTCACTTTAGTGAGCCATATGTTATCAGAGCAGTATCTGATGTTGACCCGGTCAGTAGAGTGGGTTGTCTCAATTTCTTCCGACCGCAGTCTGACCCGGGTCCATTGGTGACAAGTTTCTTCAATTAAAAAAATAAAATTATGGATGGCCTTAAACGGCTGGGTTTGCCAATGTCAGTTCAGAGCATAGGATGCATTTCCACATTTTTTTCTAGGAAGCTTTTATTTACTAAGCAGGATTGACTTTTGGAGATTTTTTACCTGCCCTAAGGCCTAACTTTAGATTCTTTCACTTCCTTAGATTTTCTCTCTTCCTGAAAATTTGCTCCTAGAAAATAAGTACTGTGAAATGAGATTGCAGCATTTCAAAGAAAATCCAAGGGGCACAAATGAGTTAAGCACCATTCTCCTGCCATAGGCTTTTGAAAATACAAGGCTTAATTCCAGGAGGATATGTTTCCATTTATTCTTGTCATGGCATGAACAAATTCATGAGCAATATGAGAATTAATAGAAATCTGTCAGTGGAACAAATACAATTTTGAAGGGGAGATGACCTTCTTAACTTACGGAACCAGGATTTTTGCAAATATCTTATATACCATATTAACACAGGCTAACTTGGGGTTCCAGACAATTTGTAAATTTCTAGTGGTTAGGTATGAGTTCAATTAGACATTTATATATCTAAAACAGCATAATCATGCTTTTCAAAATAGAAAATACATGAAAAACTAAAATAGAAAATAGCTTCCACTCTTGGATCTCTGAAAGCTTTGTGATTGTCTTTTTCTTCTATTCTCTCCTACTATTCTTCTGCAACCTGATGATAAAATAACTTGTTGCAATCAACGTAGTGAGAATAGGAACCAAGACTTCTTTAAATAGAATTGGAAGGGTCACCTATCACACCCCTTTCTTCTCTTTACACATATCTTCATTTTGAAGAGATGCAACCATTGAAGAAAAAGTTTTAACAACAAAACTAATCAATAAAAATCCAACACCGATGAGTAGATAGATTTCTAAAAAAATATTTGTTCATATCAACTATTTTATCATGCCTTCGACCATATCAAAATAGTAACTACCGATACGCAAATCAACTATTTATAATATAGATTTGGATAATGTTATAGTTCAATCCAACAAACAAATACATGTTACATGATCCAAAAATTAAATTAATCAATTGTGGCCACGATGGTGACAAACAAAACTAATTAATATCCTAAAAGTTATTTTATTTTATTGAATCTAATTTAGCATTAGACATTTACATAACAAAAATGACTCAAATCATAATAATCAAGATTTAAAAATATTTCAATAAACAAATTAGTCCATGAGTTTGATTTTGAAATAATCTTAAATAATCAAAATTGTAATTTGAAATAAATCTTTACAAAAAACTACAACTTGTCACATAATATTTTGACTCAAATTGGGGTCTAAAAGACCCTATAATTGATATGATGTAAGGGGTTAAACTGGATTAGGATTCTTATAGGTCAGGTTGGGCTAAGTTTAGATGGAATTGATCCTATGTTCCGACAGGGATACTTAAGCCCATTATAAGTTTCATTTAGTTTGACTTGATTTAATCAATTAAAAATAAATTGTTTTTTAATTTTGGTCTTCAATGCCCCTAGGTTGTCTTCAACCTTCTTCATTGTGGGTCATGACCGAGAGTGGAATCTAAGCAAACACAACCATATAAACCGCCTTCAAGGCTTCCTTTCTAGATTTCTAGAATCGAGGACAATCCTAACCCAATCTGACGGTTTACAATATGGTATCCAATGAACCCGAAACCATTGACAATCATTCAAAAAACTCTACCGTTTCAAGCCCAACGCACCTTTTTACGGCCTCAAAACCACCATAGTAAGAGTTGAGTCGATTGAATGGGAAATACATCGTTGGTTGTTTGTTAAACTATTTTGTCTCTCCACTAGTATCCGTTTCAATCAAAGGACACAACGATGGAGATGGTGTTAAATAATTTCTAGAAACTGACGTCCCAATTGGCAACCACAATCTCTGACAAAGCCATCAGTTTGTCCCAATTGGACTGATGGCTATTGGGCTGGACTATGCACCATGGCTTTATTGTTAAGGATATTAGATCCCACAAATACACAGTTTCTTTGGGGAAGAAACTTCACCACTCACGGATTTTTGGCCCAAACACTCTGTACGGACATAGTAAGTTGGGCCTCACCCCAAGACTTGAAATGGGTTATGCATATAGAATGTAAGATTTTTAATCTCATAATATGGGCTTACATAGATCAAAATCTTGGATTTTGTATGAACATACCAGATATGCCCATTAATGTTTTAAAGAGAAGGAAGGGGTGTGATAGGTGTGATGTTAGATTTTGTTAGATGCGGTATTGTTATTTCAGTATTCTACATACATGTGCACTCTACTATAAACTACAAAAGTTATTTAAATAGAATAAATGATACACTTACTTGATTCGGATGATATAACTTCACTTGATTCGGATGATGCGACTTCACTTGATTCGGATGATGTAGATCAAGGCTATTGTTCGCCAGGATACAATGATCTGCACACACAGATATAGCACTGCGATCTGTGTGTCTGGCGAGCCAAAACCATGCAGTACTTTCTCTCACACACTTATGCACAATGAAACTAAACATTAAGCCAAAAAATTCATTTGTAATCAATATGAAATGCATGAGGGACCTTATATTTATACAGTTTTTGGTGTTTGTTCGGAACAGGTGTAGGGACACAACCTTTGAATCCATACAGTCACCAATGACCAACAACTGCAATCTAATAGCCACCTACACACCCATACGGAATGGACATGTGTCAAGAGGTGTCTCTTAATAGCCACGTGTCTATTCGTAATAGGTGTTTCCAAAGGGCATATTTGTAAAACC
>JAOXJP010229941.1:0-10864 GCA_025762735.1 Platanus orientalis | reverse complement strand
AAAAGTGAAATGATACTTCCCCTCTGTCTTGTCTCACGACGTCTCACAAAGAGGGTTGGTGCAGGTGATATTCCCCCAAGTCTTAAGTACCAAATGATTCCCAAGTCAGACAGGCTCTCCTAGTTATTTGACGGACAGAATTTGCATCTCTGAATTATGGATCAATGGGAATAGATTAGGTATGGAAATCTGCTTTTCCTGATGTATTAGAATGGCATGAGGGGTGGACACATCAGCATTGAAAAGTGATAAGCATCCCCAAAAAGTAAAAATCACTTTTTGGCACTGATGTGTCAGCCCCCTGATGTCATTCTAATACATCAGGAAAAGCAGATTTCCATATCTAATCCCAGCCTGGATCAATGGATGCACTCGGGTTCAGTACGCAATCGGGATTTTAAATAAATAAATAAAAATAATAAAATAAATACCGAATAGGAAACTCTGTTTTGGAAAGCTCTACGGATCTATGCTGCCGCTAGGGAGCCGAACAAATATTTGGTACGCTGGCGGTTCAAAATCGACATCCCAATTTGGCTGGTGATGAGATGATATGTCCGACGGTTTATAGAGTCGGTCATTCTGCAACTACCTAGCCATCTCTATTTTAATAACGAAACAAGTGTTCTGTGACCCTATGTGACTTCACCGGTTGATAAATGATAAGTGATGTGTTTTTCAATTCGGTACTCTTTTTTGGGTACCTACCTTTTTTTAACATTCGTAGTCCTCTGACCCTATGTGTCCACCTGTGATGTGTTGCAAGGGTCACAGAAAATTTGCTCTATTTTTGAAAATCGGTAAATTTATAATTCTCAACAACCCGAATTATTCATAGCCACCAAAAAAAAAAAGAAGGAGAATGATTGTCTGTTTTGAGACAGACCTCTATTAACGTGTAATTGATTGACATATGACGTGTTTTTTGAATTTGATGTCTTTTATTGAACACCTACTTTTTCAACTGAACACTTTTTTGGACCCTTTTACCCTCTAAAACAACACATGTCTGTTTATAATTCACCATATACACTACAGATGCATTTTTATCACAGAGCATTTGCTTCGTATTTTAAACTTATAATTTTTTTTTTTTTGATGTATAACGAGCTTTATTAGAGAGAGAAAAAAAATATAAGAATACAAACCAAAAGGGCTAGCACTCTGCAGGCCACAAACCACACCAATAAAAAACAAAGAACACTAACAATCCGGCATATAGTCTCCTAGGAAAACATTTATCTAAAATGCATTCCATTTTGCTAGTTTATCGGCTAAGGCGTTTTGCTCCCTTGGGAAGTGATAAATAACTGCCTTGAGCTCCCTTGCAAGGTCCCTGATCTCACAAATGAAATGGTGGAACCTCCATGACCCGCTGCTCTTCCCGTTCCCCCACACAACCATTGTTTTTGAGTCCCCCTCAACCACACAATCATAAATACTTTTCATCTTGAGCATGCGGAGGCCTTTAATTTACTAATGTACTTCAAACTTTCATAGCTAAACATGAGTTATTTATGATTTGTACAATTATAATTTATTTAAAGTAGGGTAGTAAATGAAGTAGATATGACCATTTCCAAATCGACGTCCTATGATTCAAGTGTTCTGATGTTGACATTGTTTGTAGTTCTCACTCTCTTTAAAATAATGTTCAAGGCTTTATACCGTTGAAACTTGGGGTTGGTTTGTGTATTGATCACCCAATTAGCACCTTGTACGGAGCTTTGAATTTGCATGACCATAATGGTTATGTATTTTCCACCTGGCTGAACTCTGAAGAGTTGATCAAGTTACTGCATAGGTGTTTTGTTACATCTGATGCTTAAGGGGATTTATATGGTACTCAATAGAAACTAGTTGATTGATTCTTTAAACCATACTCGATTTATGTTGACTGATGAATGAAGTTAGTTTCATCAATCCATATAGCGGTGTAGCTTATTTATTCTATATATGGCTGCAAATGATACTCCGTGGGTCTTCATCTATCAGTGTGTATGTTTCTTTAGTCAAATAGCCTGTCAGAATGTTGAAAATTGTGCCAGAAATAAACATTGATAGAAGGGAAGCAAGTATCTAACTTGTTTATAATGTTCACAACTTCACATTGTGCTTGAGTGATGGAATTTGTGTGCATGATGTTGGGCCTCCCCACAAATTCTCTTTCTTTTTGTTCTTTTTATCTGTCGAGATTTTGTTTTATAAAATATTTCTAGCTGGATTTGAGGACCACTAGCATTGAGTTCTTACTTGCAGCTATTTCTTTTGCATAGGGCATGGATTCTATCGTTGAGACCATGATGCAGCAGCTTTTGTCTAAGGAGATTCTTCATGAACCCATGAAAGAAATTGGAGAAAGATATCCAAAGTGGTTGGAGGACCATGCATCTGGATTGAGCAAAGAAGAATATGATCGCTACAGTCGCCAATATGAATTCATAAAAGATCTAAATGAAGTTTATGAAGATGATCCTGGCAACTTCTCTAAAATTGTTGAACTCATGCAGAAAATGCAAGAATGTGGCCAACCTCCTAGTGATATTGTGCAAGAACTTGCTCCTGATCTAGATCTAACCAATCTTGCTCAGTTGTAAGTATTCTATGGTGGTTTTTATGGCCATTCTTAGTGTAGTTCCATCTAATTGTTTTTTGAAGAAGCATGCATATGTCCTAACAAGACGTGCTTTGTTCATTTGTTTGGTTTTATTTTTATGCCCTAAGTAGTTGGCATAAGGCTTTGTTGTGGTTGCTGTTGTTGCTTTTTGGTTTTATTTTCAAGCACACATATGAATACGTGATATTGTGCAAAAGGTTATTTCTGATATAGATATAACCAATCTTGGGTTTAAGTGTTCTATGAGAGTTCTGATTGCCATATAATTTCTTTTTTCAAGCATGCATACGTAATATGAGGATATACGGCAGAGCTTATATAAACAATACTTTATAACTTAATCTGGTTTAATTAATGAATTGTTCTGATACCCACGTTGGAGCATGACATTAAATTAATATCCTTGATAATTATTAATTAATAAATTTTTTTCTAAGGCTAATTGGGCCCAAACCAATTCATAATTTAATATTCTCTTACATATAAATATCTAGATCCATCATCAGATTACCCAAAGTACTTTTTATGAAGTGCTTTGTACCTAGACCGCCTCTTTGTGTAAGGTTTGGTTCATCAGCTTTCTTGTTACAAAGGCATTTCAATTCTATCATCCATGTTGAAGATGTACTTCACACATCACAGTGTTGAGGCAGTGCTTTCTATGGCTCTGTGATGGGTATGGAAATTTAAACGCTAAACCAAAGTTATATCTCAATGGTGACTCAGAAAAAGTTAAGGGATATTAAAACTTAGTAATCTAAGAAGCCCCCCATGATTAAACCAGAGATTAGAGATTGAGATCACTTTAATTTATTTGAGAATCACTTTATGAGGTTGAACAAAAATTTATCTTCTCTAAAAAAAGCCAAATTGCTATTCTCCAAGAAGCAAAGAAAATCACATGTAAAGCGTACATCAAATACAGATGTTTCTTAAAGTTGTAAAATCTTGGTGTCTCAAAATCTGAGCCATCCATACCTTTAATCATCCAGTTAAAGTTATAAAACCTTGGTGTCTCAAAATACAGGTGTTTCTCAAAGTAGTAAAACCTTGGTGTCTCAAAATGTTCCTTCACCAATGCATGTACCTGTCTGTTTTAAAGATTCTCCATCATGTGCATTACCAATGTGTATGTAGAATTATAGGGATTTTTTCAAACCTTTTCTGGCATCAAGTTGATTCTTTGTGTTTGTTTTCTGCATTCAACATTTTTAGATTATCATACTTGTGGAACTTCTTCAAGGCTCATTTTTTACTACTTTTCATGTTGACTTTGTTGTCCAGTTCTCTGTATTTCATTTACTTATTATTAATCAAAGATTTCCTTTTTTCTATGGATACTTTGTCCTGTGTCCTTTTTATATTGAGATGGAAAAACCATATGAATGAAATGATATGAACTAATTGGTTTAAATATATAACCAATTTTATGTTAATTATGTCATTTCCCACTATATTCAAGTTCATTGCATTGTTGATCTGCTCCAACTTCACCTCATCCCAATTTGTGAACCAATTCACTGGTTATTTGAATGCTGTCATACCAGTTATCTAATTGGTTATTTCTTTGGTCTGTTTATTTGCAAACTCATGTTGGAATGTGCAGACTGATTTTGTTCTTACTATTGTCATTAGAGACATTGATATCACTGTAAATTAGAAGGGAAAACTTAGTACTACAAATGAACTTCTGTTGTTCACACGCTACTGATGCTAATATTATAATGCTATTATGCTTTTCTTAAGTTGAGTCCTAAACCGATATATTAAACTAGAGAATATAATGACTAGAATGATCCAATATCTACATGTAGACAGCACAGAACAAAGGGTTCGTTGATTAGAATTCCAATTTGTGGTTTTGACTCTTGCATTTGGGTTTTCTCCTCTTTCCAAAACCCTAATCTAATACCTTTGATTTCTTTGAAACCGGGGCATCATATCACACAAGATATTATCTGAAATGATTCTGCAGAAAAGCACATCAGTCTGGTGCAAATGTATGAAGATGACATGTTAGTTGTACATTTAAGGAAGAGACTATTTTATTTCATATTTTTTTTAATAGTTTTGTTTGTTTGTTTTTCGGAGTTCAGTGCTTGAATCTACTCTACTTGGGTTGATCTCTCTGTTTTATTCGAGAAAATGCCTCATGTAAGTGTTGATATCATATGGGACCTTGTACTTTGATGGATGAGAATTGTAAACAAGTCTTTTGGTGCAACAATTGTTTAAGTGTTTCATTGTTATGATGATAAGGCTTATCGATTAGATAGATATATATAAATATATTGTGATGGATTTTGAATGACTTGGGTTGTCCTTTTTTTTTTTTTTCTAGTGATATTTTTAGGAATTTATGCTCTTACTATTGGAATACAATTCCATTCACAATTTTTCAGTCAAGTTTGACTATGACAACGCAGTTTATTGTGAGCAGTATTTATGCATCGTTCTTAGTAACCAATGTCATTTGCTTGCACGGTTTCTTGCAATCTTTTGGCAAGCTAGTGCTAACCTGATCTGCTCTTTCTTATGCAGATCTCCAGAAATGCTCGAATCTGAGTCCAACTGTTGTATAATGTGAAACAAACCATTCTGTTTCTCAGTCTCTCTCCTAGTTTCTTTTCTTTTGCTTATTATTTTCCTCTGCAAGATGTCCATAATAAGATGATTTTCTATGACCTCAATTTGTCAGTATTTCTTCCCCATTTTTTTATGGAATTAGTTGGTTAATTTCAAAGTCTCGCCGACGGCAGCCTGTGTATGATTTGAACTGCATCAATCATAGATTATGCCATCTGACATTCACTTGCCTGTTTCTGAGTTACCAGGTTGGTTGAACAGGTAGTAGGCCAATTGTTTACACTGAGAATCATACCATAAGCCAGCAAAAGTAGAAATAGAATCCTTAATAATGAATTATGTATGTGAACAACAATGTGTGACAAATATAGGTCAATACAGAAAAAAAATAAGTTGATGCAGGTACAACAAATTTAGAAAAAAAAGAAGAAAAATATAAAATTTAACATCAGCCTAGTAAAAATACTTGATGCATGGATTATGAATTTGGCTGACTTTCTTTTTATTAACATTGAATGAATGAATTTTGGTGGGGGAATGCACAGTAGGAAGATGATGTGCAGCTAAGCATCGGAGGGTGCAATCCAGTGCCTTCCATTGACGAAACTCTTGGCCAAGAATGGATGGGCCGTGTCGTAGTCGAGATCTCGAGCCCATGACACACCACGGACGGCTTCAGCTCCTGGACCCCAGCATTTGTACACTCCAAAAAACACTGTCCTGCAATGAATTAAACAGACCCAAATTTTGATTTAGTAAGAGCTTTTGTCAATGTGCATGAAAGTATATAACATTCTATTGGGCCTTTTTAGGACATTAATCAATCTGATTTATGGTCATAATTGTTCGATATATTGCCTTCCGGGAATCATCCGGAGGTGATTAACCTGAACAGCTAAACCAAACATAGGTTTAATTAACAGAAACCAACCCAATTCAGGTTGACTTGACTTTGGCTTGGTTGGTTCTGCTTAGACTTGGATAACCATCAGATAGACTCACATCCTCTCAGATATAATGCAACGTTCTAATGGTCCAATCGCTAAACCGCATACTTAGGTACTGTTTGGATTTAACCATCTGGGACCAACTTTTTTGGATTTTTTTTTTCCTGTAAATGTCAGCAAAATTTTTTGAATGGTGGAACAAAAAGATGTCGTCGAACTGTAAGGAGTGATTCAGTTGGCTCACTTGAGAAATTTCCAATTAACTTCTCAAGTTGTCTACAAATTTTCACACATGTACACAGACACACGCGAAGGCCCAACTCGATCTTGAATCAGGTTTGGAATTTCTTGGCCCAAGCCTAACCTGAGGCCTTGTCTTTGTTGGATTTTGATTGACCCGGCCCAAGTTGCACTCCTAATAACCTACCTAAATGGATTAATGGCAAGGGGTATAAATAAGTCGATCTTCAGCTCAGGCTTGTCACACAAGCATTAGGATTTGGTTCAGTTCAGGCTTGTCTGAGCTTGATGTGTTGATGTGCCGAGCTTAGGCTCAACTCAATAAGATTTAAGTGAGCTCGGGTCAGCAAATTCCAACTTCCTACTTCGGGCCGAATCTTAAAGCCCATAGCCCCAAACCTGCACTTAAATGCTAAAGACATGACTGGCTGAAACAGGGCCAGCAAGCCATTAATGGAATCCCCAATATATGAAATGTATAAATATGTAAAAGAATCTTCTATCTCCAAATTTGTCTGTCTCCAATGTCCCCACATCACAGATTGATCATTAAAAATTAGGTGAGAACGAATCTTGTGAGAACTGTGAAAATGGCATCAGGGTACGGACACATCAGCACCAAAAAGTGATAAGTGCCCTCCAAAAAGTGCAAATCACTTTTTGGTACTAATGCGTCAGCCCCTCTGGTGCCATTTTCACAGTTCTCACGAGATTCGTTCTCACATAATCCAAGCTCGATCAAGTCTATGATATGAACATCCAAGACTTTACCAATTTAGCAACTTGGCATCTTCAAGATTTATTTTGCATTAAGTGAGTATTGAGATGATGTTTTTAGAGCTTAATT
This sequence comes from Platanus orientalis, assembly GCA_025762735.1. Taxonomy (NCBI): domain Eukaryota; kingdom Viridiplantae; phylum Streptophyta; class Magnoliopsida; order Proteales; family Platanaceae; genus Platanus; species Platanus orientalis. Next base: position 3,627 of record JAOXJP010229941.1, on the reverse strand, counting down.
AATGAAAAACTCATGCTGCTTTGGCTTTTTGATGAAGTGTCATTGCCATGTTCTTTTTTGAAGGTGCTGATACCATTGAGAGCCTTTAGATGCTGATTGTTATAACTAGTCCAAGAAGGCAATACAAAAAAAATACAGGAATGGGATTTAATTTCCTATTTAATCGTATAATAGATTTAGGGTTAAAAAATTAATTAAACATCACAAAAACTGAATTGGCCACTAATTAATTTTACCTCATTATTTGGCAATTTTGCCAAAATATTGAATTGATTTGGGAAAAATCCCTATATAATTCTATGTATCTGGTTCTATTCTTTTAAGGGATTTTCCCAAATCAGTTCAATATTTTGGCAAAATTGCCAAATAATAAGGTAAAATTAATTAGTGGCCAAATCATTTTTTTTAAGGATTAAAATTGGAAAGAATGAGATAGTTAACTGTTAATAAATTTAGAATTTTCCTTTTATACCCCTAACCCAATTCCTTTTCCTATTTCATCTCCATTCTTTTCCCTATTCCATCTTTACCGATTTAGTAATTGTTCTCTATCTCTTAGCAAGTAGCACTACTCCCAATTTCCTACACCTATTTCTTCTTCTCTATTTTTGGGGAATCTGTATAGAACTTCTTAGATGTGATGAAGATGGGTTTTGAATCGGGTTTGTGATATGAACGCCAAGACTTTACCAATTTAGCAACTTGGCATCTTCAAGATTTATTTTGCATTAAGTGAGTGATAGCGTATCGGTTGAGCAGACTACCTTTACACCAATCAATTGGTCCCTTAGTCGTCCCAGGTCCTTGGTGAGGTGAACTCTGCACACATGAAATTAAAAAGGGTTAGGAAGCTAGCACCGGTAGGGTGTCGGCTTGTAGCTCTCCGACGATCAAGTCAGACAACTAGGGGGACTATAGGATGGAGAGCTCTCTTCTATTAGGGTTTCTGATGTCTCATACTTGGAAGATGAAGAGGTGCCCATATTTATAGGCTCGAGTAGTGGCGTATCAGGGTGAATCATACATGTTGCTTTCTTCCCATGTTCCCGCATGTCGTTTTCCCCCACGTTCTCATGTGACACTGTTGCCCACAGTTTTGGCCGCGTCTCTTATGCCCTCTCTGTCCTTTTCTCATAAGTGGTAGGTCTATTGTAGAGAATATCTTATTCAAATAATAGTTTTTGGATCATGCTTATCCTTAGACTGAGTCAGCCAATGTTATCACATTTTAGTAGGTCGGGGTATTTCTGCCCCCGGGGCCCTTAGGGTCTCAGGTAGTCTATAGGTCCCGGGGCTCTCAAGAGTCCGAGTGGTTTCTTAGGGTACCAAGTATTTTGACTAACAGTCGGGGTTGTTAACAGGATGCTCAAGGTCGAGTTTCGAGGGATGATTCCATTTTTTGGTCGAGAGTTTTGGTGTCTAGCGAGTTGGGGGGGCCCAGGACTGGCCTCCTTGGAGCTTTCTGGGTTGGTCAATCCAGGGTTGGGGTTATGCCGATTAATCGGGACTGGCTAATAGGGCCTTCAATATAGTTTTCCCATTAGTGAGTATTGAGATGATGTTTTTAGAGCTTAATGAATGAAAAACTCACGCTGCCTTAGCTTTTTTTATGTGGTGTCATTGCCATGTTCTTTTTTGAAGGTGCTAATACCATTGAGAACATTTAGGTGCTGATTGTTAGAACCAGTCCGAGAAGGCAATAACAAAAGTATACGGGAATCAGGAATGGGAATTGGTTTCCTATTTTATTGTATAATCGATTTAGGGCTAAAAAAATTAATTACACATCACAAAAAACCAATTTAGCCACTAATTAATTTTACCTCATAATTTGGCAATTTTTCCAAAATATTGAACCGATCCGGGAAAAATCCCTTCTTTTAATGTGTATCATCATAATTGATAGCCCTACTTCTTGATAATCCTTTTGTCATGGCATAAGAGTATTTTGGTTATAACGGTGACTCAGGATCCTCTCTCGTTTCCTCGCCGGGGTTGGTTGCACCTAATTCCGGTGAGGTGCAGCATGATCTATAAATGGACGAGTATCTGTGCATGCACATATAATAGAACATTCACATCCCCCGCCTCTCTCTCTCTCTCTCTCTCTCTCTCTCTCTCTCTCTCTCTCTCTCTCTCTCTCTCTCTCTGTTATTCTTACGCGCACACGCTCGTACACAGGCACCATGGCACCGACGCATGGGTGAAGGTGCTGGAGCATTGCCAAATTTCTCCGCCACCCGGCTCAGTCGTCCAAAAATCTATTCCTCTCACCTTCTTTGACATTATTTTTGTACACTTACCTACGCTGAGTAGCTATTTCTTCTATGAACTCCCCCACCCTAAATTCCACTTCACAAACACCATTCTTCCCAACCTCAAACACACTCTCTCCCTCACCCTCCAACATTTCTACCCCTCGCAGGAAAACTGGTATGACCTTCCGAATCCGCCGAGCCGGAGATCCGCTACGTCGATGGCGACTCGATCTCACTAAGCATTGCCGAGTCCAACGGCGACTTCACTCATCTGTCCAGCAACCACCCACGAGATGTCACTCAATTCGATCCTCTCGCCCCTCAACTTTCATCCCTGTCCGAATGCGACGTACCAGTCCCACTGTTGGCCTTGCAAATGACTGTGTTTCCCGACTCCGGCATTTCCGTCGGGATCACCTCTAGCCACGTCCTCACCGACGCTAGGACTATAATCCATTTCATGAGGTCATGGGCATACGTTTCTGTGACCCAGGACCGTGATCAAGGACCCAAATGGGCTCAAGATAGCTTTCTTGAAGCAAGTGGGAAAGCCCAAGCCCAAGCCCAAGCCCAAACCAGAACCCAAACCCAAAGGGCAGTCTTCAGAACAAATATCCCAAGCCGACTTTGTTTACGCCACGTTTCCAGTGTGCAGAGCCGATGTGGAGCCACTCAAGCAGCTGGTCTTGGCTAAACTCAAGAAGGACGAAAATCAAATGTCTACCACCCTTGCATCTATCCACATTTATTATTATATGTGCTCATACATGGGTTTGCTTGATGAAAGCAGGAGCGATCAGAGATGATGTTAATAAGGAGATGGAGCACTTGCTTTTTTCTGCGGATTGCAGGAGCCGGCTGGACCCTGAGGTGCCGGCGACGTATCTGGGTAATTGCCTTGCTTTTTACCACGCAAAAGCAAAAAATGAGTGATTCAATGGGAGATGAGGGCATCGCTAGAGCAGCAGAGGCAATCGCAAATATGCTAAAGAGGAAACTGGTCGAGGGAGTGTTGAGAAGGGCAGAGAACTGGATTTCGGATATGTGGTCAGTGGGGTCCAAGGGAATTGCTTCAGTCACCGGATCACCCAAGTTTGGCATTTATGAGACAGATTTCGGGTGGGGGAAGCCAAAGAAGTATGTGGTGCTTTCCTTCGTTTAGGGTGTCTTCTGTCACGCCCCGCATGATAATGAGAGGCTTTGGGGACCCTCACCAATAAATTCAATGTATTGGGGACAATGTATCCAGAATAATCTAGAAGGATCCGGAATAATCTAGAAGGATCCGGAAGGTTCTAGAGAGATCTAGAATATTCTAGAAGGTCCTAGAATATTCTAGAAAGTTTTAGAAGGTTCTAGAACTATGTGG
>JAOXJP010229940.1:0-10864 GCA_025762735.1 Platanus orientalis | reverse complement strand
TTAAACTTCCTTTAAGATTAGATCTCAGAGATTTATATGATGATCATGGGAAAGCATATGTAGATATGTGGTTGTTTGAATGAATTTTACTAATTTCTTTGTTCAAGAACGATAAACTTCCTTCAGTTTTACCAAGTGTGTTAATAATAGATCCCTTTAATGCATTTATATAATACACCCACATGTAATCTTAGAGTCTCACTCTAGTGACTAATATTAAATCACTCCATCATATGGAAGCTCTACATGTAGCAGTCCTATAAGTGATGTGTCTAGCATCACTCATAGCTATAAACTTTCAGGTCTACAAGAACTGGATAATCAGATCTCTCTACACATTCCAATGACTCTGACATCCTACTATGTTACTTGATGACCACCTATCTCATTTCATGAGATCAAATAATTACCTATATAAAGAAACAAATACATGTGATGATATAATAAGTAGTTATTATTAATTAATCATGCCTATATTTTATCTAAATGGCTTTATCAAGACATATTTCTAACAATCTCTCACTTATCCTCAAAGCCAATCACTTAACTTATCGGATACCCATCTGGTCCATGTGTGCATCCTATGCCTTTTGCAGTACCTTAGTCATAGGTCTACAAGATTATCTAGGGAAGTTTATCTTAGTAAAACCAATTTCACTTCATTAAGTCACAAGTGTCTAATCTAAGGTAATTACATTGAGTTCTATGGAACCAATGTAACTTAAACCCTTTATATGCAACTTCTTAAGCTACATCATAACCTACTTATTTTGTAGAAGCTATAGTACATTACTTCTTCACACTCTTACAACTAATGAGTTTCCTCCTACTGTGAAACATAACCAGATACTATCCAACATTTTGAATTATTCATACTTTTGTAAGCATAATTATTGGTCCTTATCTTATATTTTAACAAATGATTTCTAACTATCTAGTGATCTCATCCTAGACTACTTTAAAAACCTGTTTACTATAATAATTGTATATCTTGATTATTCCCACATCATTCCCAATGTGTAGGACATAACCAACATACTAGACCAAAATAAATAATCATTTTTTTCATTTACTTTCTTATGCACATTTAGCTCTTTGGAATCCTCATAGAGTTTGATTGCTTAATCAACATAATACTTTATTCAGATTTTTCAGCAATCAAATAATAAACCTCATCCATATAGGTAAGAAGTAGGGAGTTCAAAAACTCTCGCACTACATCAAAGAACTAATGCACTATAAGGTAAATACGTTCTGAGAACTTATTCTCTAACCATTCTGGTTGTGCTGAGTTCCTAAACAATTCATAAAACAATCCTACTTCTTTTTATGTATAACTAGAGATACTATTATCTTTTTAAAATGTCACATCTAATACATGGTTTTTCTTTTTTAAGAACATAAAAGCTAACTTTTTAACTCTTGTATTGTACCTAACTATAAGGTTCACTTTCCTGTGTTACACCTAACATACTTATGTAGAACAGTCCTACACTTACCATCTTGATTGGGTCTACAATCCCATGGTCAAAACACTTATGTAAGTCCGTGAGTCTTGTAAGTGTCCAACATTGTGCCTTAAAGTCATATCCAAGTGAAGAAGTCAAAGTGGACCAAAGACTTGAAAACCAAGACCAGAAGAATCCTTGAGATGGCCTCAAGACCTCTGGGAAAATCAAGGTATAGATATGCATGCATAATGTGAGGAGCATCATGTGAGTGGACTATAAAATAGGCCTAGACGAGTGTGGGAAGATCATCCAAGGACCTAAGACTGTGGCCAAATGAGAGAGACCAGTAAGTGGCAAATTCAAGTTCATAACTTAGCCCCCTGACTGATCACAAATCTCGTGATTGGTCATAGACCTGACTGATCACAAATCTTGTATCGGTCATAAATGACCCAAGTTCATAAAGACAATACTCCTGAGAACTTCACCCCTTGTTGCGTGACCGATCATGACATGAGTCATGCCTAACCCGAGAATCGTGACCCATGAGCATGATCAGTCAAGACTTGACAAATCACAAGATTTGTGACTGATCACGCATGCAATTTTTAGAAAAAGCGTTATTAAAAACAGGCGATTCTAATATAGGGGTATGGTGATTTGTCCGTTAGGGAATATTCCAAATCAAGGCTCCACAACTTCCATCACCTATTATAAAGAGAGATAAATCTCTCCTACGTATATATTTAGCATTTAGAGATATTAAAATTTTAGCAAACCGTGAGCTCCCCAAGCTTGAGAAATTCTTCAATCTTCATGAGTTTGAGCTCTTAGAGAAAAACCTCCTTAGAAATGTCTCTCTTACTTCCTCCTCTACTCTTCCAAGCTACTAACCCTAGGAGAGATAATTGTGGATTGTCCCAAGAGGAGACCCTTGCTTAGTTAAGTTCAAAAAGCTCAAGAGCCAAGGCTTGAAGGGTTATGGGATTAATAGACACTCATCAAGGAGCACTCCCACTTGGTAAGAATAGCAACATCAACCTTTGAGTGATAAATTTTGCTTTTATTTTGCATTCATCTTTCATCTCTACATTGTTTGGCTTCTGCCAGAGACAATGGAAGTAGCTCTACACTTGCCGAAGACACCAGGTGTAGTTGTTAGCTTGCTTAGTACAAGTAGAGGTTATTTTTTGTTAATTTTAACCTATATTGTAACAATCAATCTTAATGAAAATTACATATGCTCAGTAGTGAGATTTTGGATAGTGGACATGGATCATCGTGCCAAACCACTATAAAACTTGTGTTGTGGTTTGTTTATGATTGTTTGTCTATTTACTTTCGAATCCATATCACAGCTTGCATGTCTACTTGACTAAATTATTCTTGACTTACTACACCTTTAGCACACGCACTTACATTAAAGCAAAAGGAATCAAAACAATCCAAATACATTAGAAAAGGCAAAAAGAATTCGTAAATCCTATTTGCCCCCCTATAGGATAAACCTACACGGAATTTCATGGCCAAAATTTAAAAAATCAAAATGTGAATAACTAGAGATATCGTGTTTAGTTTGGCAAAAAATTAATTGCATCTTTTGTTTTTCTTGTTATCTCTCGATTTTTGTTATCAAAAGTAAAAAAAAAAAAAAAAAATTGTAGAAACGTCTGTTCTTCCTAGTTATTGTTCACGATCCTCTTTTCTACAAGTTACACTTGATATTTACACTATAAGAAAAATAACGTTGGGATAAGGCTGTTTGTTGTTGCTGGTGTTATAAGAAAAATAACCTCAAGTTTACTGAAAAAGTTTGTTTTCATTTTCTTTTTTCCTTTTATAATGAACATCCTAAAGACATTGGTTCAAATATGTCTTCAATTTCAAATGGGAAAGGGACGCAGAAGCCTGGTTTTTCTTGTACCAACAGCAATGCCAGTATAAATTCTCGTAACAAGAAGAGAACAGACAAAATAGTTCAACCAATTCCTTGTTGGGCTCAAGGCCCGGTGTTAGTGCTAATGATAACCAAATCAGCTTATATTCACATTCAAAGCCATGGGTTAAGAAAAGGAAGGATATACTTTCTTCAAACATAGGAGAGGTCAAAGAACCTAATGTCACTTCTATTGAGTCTATGACATTGCAAAGGGATACATTTGAGTGTTCTCAAAGGACAATGGAAGAATATCTACAACTCTCATTGTCTTGTGGGGATCAAGGGCCTGGTGTTACAACTAATGATAATCAAGTCAGCTTATATTCACATTCAAAGTCTATGATATTGCAAAGGGATATTTTTGAGTGTTTAGAGTACAATGGAAGAAGATCTACAGCTCTCATTATCATGTGCACCTCAAGGTCCCAGTATTACAACTAATGATAATCAAATCAGCTTATATTCACATTCAAAACCACATAGGTCAAGAAACGGAATACTATAATTTCTTCAGACATAGAGGAGGTCAAAGAACCTAGTGTCACATCTACTAAGTCTATGACATTGCAAAGGGATACATATGAGAGTGTTCAAAGTACAATGGAAGAATATCTACAGCCCTCATTCTCTCGTGGGACCCAAGAGCTCAGCATTGTGACTAATCTTCTTTCAAAGCCACAAGTGAAGAGAAAGAATACAATTACACTATTCGTAGGGAAGGTCAAAGAATCTAATATCACTCCTAAGTTTTCGACATTACAAGAGTATACAATTGAGAGTAGAACTGAGAGAAGGACTAGCAGCACCCATAAAATCCTTCACCACACCCCCCATCTCACCAGCCCCCTTTTCTGTTCATCACACCCCATCCCCTACCTAAAATACCCTCAACCCACCAGCGCCTCTCTCTCTCTTTGCCTCTTCCTCTTCCTCTCTCCGGCGTCTCTCTCCTTCCCTCCCTCTCTTTTCCTCTCTCTGGTGTTTCTCTCCCTCCCTCCCTCTCTCCTCCTCTTCCTCTTCCTCTCTCTCTAGCGTTTCCCTCCCTCCCTCTGTCTTCCTCTCTCTCTCTCTCTCTCTCTCCTTCTCCCTCCCTTGCTTTTTTTTTTGGTTGTTTGGAGGTGCAAGTCCAAGAAGGGCCCCTCCTGCATGGACGTGAAGGTCCAAACAGGAGGGCACCCACATGAATGTGCATTCCCGAATGAGCCAAAAAAAAAAAAAAAAAAAACAGGGGAAGAAGAAGGAAAGAGAGGAAGTGGAAGAGGAAGAGAGTGAGAGAGAGAGAGAGAGATGCCGGAGAGAGGTTTAACGAAGGGGGAGGGCGTGCGGAGACGCCGGAGGAGTGGGGAGAAGCTGGAGAGGGGTTTAACAAAGGGGGAGGGTTAGGAAGGTCATTTTATTGATGGACATGGGTTGGAATTTTGAAAAGTCTTAAAACGGGGAGTGTGTGAGCACTTCTGGGGGTACCATTAGTCACTCCCTAGAACTGAAGATCTATAGCTTTCACTGCATTGTGAAAAAGATTCAGAGCACAGTGCTGTGGAAAATAATAAGAAAATCGGCTTATCTTTACCTGTAAAGTCACAATCAAAGGGAGGGCAAAGTACAACTCCAGAAAACATGAGGAAGATTGAAAAACCTAACATCACTCATACTGAATTTTTGACATTGCAAGGAGATACAAAGGAGAGTACAGCCAAGGAAGATCTACAGCTCTCCAAGTCTTGTGAGGCCCAAAAGCATGCTGTTGTGGATAATGATAATTATGTCAACATTTATTCTTTTGTAGAGCAAGAAAACAGAGGAAAGAGTACAATTCCATCACACAGGGCAGGTCAAGGTAACCCAGTGTCACTCCAGAGTACTTGAAGTTTCAGGGGCATACAACTGAGAGTAGGCATAAGCAAGTTCTACACGTCTCCAAGTCTTGTAATACTTGTGAATCCCAAAATGAAATTACAGGACCATTGCCTATTCCTAGATATGAACAATTAAAAGCAATGACAATAAAAAGGTTGCGGGCCCTTGCGAAGGAACGAGGACTAGGAAGATATTCATATTTGTCAAAGGCCGATCTTATCAAACTATTAGCAGAGGTGGGTTGATTCTAACACTATGGGTATGCATACACTACGCAATCTTTCCTGCATTTTGATTTTGTCAGATGGATTTTTGGTGTTACTAAAATTTGGAACTGCTGTGGCATTAGACATGTATTCTTAACACTGTTCCTTCCTGCCACTCTTTTTTTATTGGCTGAAGAATGTAGAATATGAGTATATAAATGAGCAGATCAAGTTAAACCTTGTATGGGATGTAAATTTTTTATGATTTGTGAAGAGGTTCTTGATTTTGGCCACCTCTTATTGCAAGGACATGATTGATATCCTTTCAATTGCAAGTCTATATAATGTAAGAGGTCTGGATCATTACCATCATTATGTACAACATTTTTTACTCTTAATAGTTGACAATGCTTATTTAATAGTGAAAAATGTGGTGGAAAAATATGCTCAAAAGATGAAAGCAGTAGCAACCCATATCCCTTGTGCGTCTTACTGAAACTGTCACCCTTAAGATCAACTTTGGCTCTTCCTGAACAATTCTGGCATAACAGGGTATTGGCGGCCAACTTCTGAGATTCAGCAGACTTGGTGGAATTTCTTATTACTCTGTAGTCCACTACCATGTCTGCGCCCTCCTCTCACTTGTTCGCAGTTTCCCTGATAACGCTTTAGAAAAAGTTTGCAAATTTTTAGCAACGCCTGGTGTCTCATCCCAACCAGGGTGCATCGAGTTGAAACCAATGTTTTTTCACTGTAGATTTCAACAAAAAGAGACATGAAATCTTAATTCTAATCAAATATCGCCCTGCTGCTCTCTTGAGGGAGACAATGAGAATGGAGAGATTAACCTACGCTGCAAGCAGAGAAGAGAGGCGGAACAAAGATACTAAAATATAAAAAAAGATAACGGAATGAGGGATTCGATTGCCTATTTTATCATATAAAGACCATGAATGAACACTTTCCTTAAAATGGATTTTCCCTCCTCACTTAGTGTATTGCAGGTGCAGCAGGGCAACAGTTAACCACCATTAGGATTCACCAGCCATTTTTTCGCTCATAGACCTTGCCTCTTGGGCCACTAGAAGCTTCTTTAAACGGCTTAGACATCCCTCAATGGCATGCCCAAAAATGCAACAAAACAACTTTGAAAAATCAATTGTAATAAAGGAAAATTTTTCCTCTAGTTTGTTCTCAGACATTGAGAACCATCATTAGAATCTCTCTTCCCTAGGGAAAGGCTGTGTCCGACGTCTTGGACTTACCATATAGACTCAACTTCTTATGGAAAGCCATTGATGCAGGTTAACATCGTCAAGACTCACTCACATGTACATACTGCAAAGAACCATGCAGCTTTAGGAGACAATGCTTACAAAATAATGGGAGTGCTTATTTTAAGGCACTGTATGACTAGAGTGCTTACATGTGAACGCAAAGTACATTGGAGGAAAATGGAAATTCAAATTGAAGTGACTTTCAACATGCCCTAACAAAATATTGATTAGATAAAACTAAATAAGCTTATATTTTGAATCTTAAAGCGACATTAAACACAATCATTCCCCAAAAGATTCAAATTGAAATCAAATTAAACAATAAATTCAAAAACAAATTTTATTAGTGAATGGAAACATTAATACAAGGTATAGTTCTCACCTCTACACTCATGTAGGCGAATCCATCAAGTGTGTACTATAATTAAATACACTATACACCACCCATAGGGGCTATAAATTCATTTATAATACTATGATTCATCCTCAAACCATTACAATAAGCATCATTAGGGGTGTCAATGACGCAAGCTGAGCCGAGCATTGCCTAGCTCAGCTTAGGCTCATCACACAAGGATTAGGCTCAAGCTCGTTATGAGCCTAAGGACTGAATTTCTATAAGGCTCAGCTCGGCTCACCAAACTTGAGCTTAAATATCTGATTTGACTAAGGTGATATCTCAGTACAGATCCATCGTTGAACAAAAGCATTTTTTTTTTTTTTTTTGTTAAAAGAGAGAAAGCAAGTTTACTGGGAAATGATCTTCTGTAACCAATGTGTAATGTGTACCACAGATTGACACAAGATGAATTTTTTGAATTTGATGCCTTTTTTTTTGGCACCTATGTTTTTTAATTGAGCACATTTTTTTTAATGATTTTAACCTTATACATATCATGTGTCAACTTATGACTCGGTTAAATAAAAAAAAAAATTATATAAAATGGGTTAAGTGAGTGATGTGACGCTAATCATGATGTTTAAGTAATACACACACACACACACACACACACATATAAGGGGGACAAAGCTTTGAGAGAAATTAAAAATTTGCGGTGGAAAATGAAGATGGCTATGAAATCTCACATTCAAATAGGCAATCTAGGGGTTGTTGTACATGTTGCAAATGAAGATATTTTGATGAAATGTTAGAGGGCTAGTAGGGTTGAAAAGCGGTGTATGGTTAAGGCTTGCATTGGAAAATGCAATCACGATATCATAATTCTTCAAGAAACTAAAAAGGTTAAAATATGTAAATGCTTACTAAAAAGTATTGTGGAGAAAAAGATTGATGATTAGGTTTATTTCCTTGTAGATGACACCTTGTGTGGAAATGTAATTGCTTGGGATTCTCTAATTGTTTCCAAGACTGATGTGATAATTTAATCATTTTCACTTTTATATCCTTCTCATTTCAAGACTATGAGTTTGAATGGTTAATGTCTAGTGTGTATGGCCCTTTGTCTACTTCTAATCATCAATCTTTTTGGAATGAACTTCCAATCATCTGCTCTTGATGGAATACTAAATCACCCTCTAAAAAAAGCACTAGTGGTCATGTTAGAAGAACAATGCATGAATTCCCCTCCTTCATGGCCCACTCAAGGCTAAGAGAACCCCTCTTCTTAACAACCATTTTACATGGACAAATGGTCAACATAATCCCTTTCTTTGCCGCTTGGCCAGATTTTTGATCTCTTCTGATTGAGAAGATAAATTTCTTTTTCTTTCTTTCCAAAATCCCTATCAAGACTCATTTCAGATCATTAGCCTATTGTTCTTAACACTGAAAGCTAGATGATGTGGACGTTAGAGCAAGGTGGGGACCATGCATGGCCTTGGTGGGGTCTACACATGAAGATGGACAAGAAAGCACATGGAGACACATGATAGAGTCTTTTAGAGTTATTTCACTGTTTTACTTAATAGTTTATGAGTTATTAGAGTCTAAGACATGGGGGTCATTTTAGTTTTTGTTTTTGGGTATTTGTGTTATAAAGCATTATTGCTAATGGTATTTTAGCAAATTTAGAGAGCCACCAAGTCAAAGTGGGCTCTTCTAAAAATGCTGGATGAAATCCTTTAGAAGAGCCTAATTTTGGCACTTTTTTGTTTTAAAAAGTGAAGTTTTTTGGCAATTTTGACTTTATAAAAGTCTTAGGTAGCAAAGAAGCTAGTAGTTTAGGAGTTTCTAAGTTGATTTATTGCTATTTTCATGAGTTTGTGAGCCTATATATAGGATACACATTTTTGTACTTGGCATGATGGAATGAATGGAATTTTTAGTTGTTTTCTTACTCTCCATGAGTGAAACTAGTTCTCTTCTTCACGCTTGAAGAATATTCAAGTCCTTGGTGCCTAAGGCTTGGCTTGGTTGGTGATTTCCAAGTTTAAGGTTGGTGATTTCCTTAAGGTACATTCTATCTTCTCATTTTTATCTTCTTTTTTTCCTCTTTATTTTTCTTCTTCTTCCCTATCTTCTCTTTCTTCTTTTTAATCTTCTTCTTTATTTTTTGGTTATACTTTCATTAAAACTTATTGTTCAGACCTAAATCCTTCACTAAATTCACACCATCTTTCTCCATCTTCATCAAACAACACCACTTAGCCCAGCTTTACACAATCTAAAATCTTACATCCTTCCCTTTGTAACGTCTCATATATCTTACTGTCCTATTCCTAGAACTTATATAGACCCAGACCCTTTTAAACCATCTCGTGTACTACTTTATAGACTATACATCTGTCTCTTTGACTATGCTACATCAATTTTGGTATCAAAATTAGGTTTCAACTGTCACGCCCTGAAACCCACATGTAGAGATTGGAGTAATAATGCGGAAATGCATGTGCACAATGTCACGGATCTCAGAGTGTGACATTACCCTTTCCTTACGGAAGAGGTTTCTTACTTAACTTACTGATTTGCAGCGAATATATATTTTTTATTTATTTTATTTTTTTATCTAATTACTATCATCAATTATCAAACATTCATAGTGAAACATAATCATAAGATAATAACTCAATAATATCTCCAACAGAAATATAAACATATACAATCTTAACTACACAGTGGAAAAAACTCAATAATATCTCCAACATCCAACATTAAAGCTACAATCTCCAAATAACAGTAACATCATGTGGGCCTATAAACTGGTAAACCAATAAAACATCTCTAACATAACTATAAGCACCTCAATATAACTTATATCACCATAAATCCATAAATCCATAAATCCCTATTCATACATGAATAAGTGCTGAACATAAAAAGAATATAAAAAGGTAAACAAGCAGCCCTCTCTCCCACGATCCATCCATGGGGCTGAACTTGTAAGATACCAGTTACTACTGGGCACCACTTGAAAGGGTGGTAAAAACATGGGTGAACTATAAAGCTTGTGAGAGAACATACATAATGTCTCACGGAATAAATCAGATGTCCCGAGTATGAATGAAATAAGATCAGAACAAATGGATTATATAAGAATTGATCGAACTACAATAATAATCAAAATCTAGTAAGAGTTCCAAAAGTGCATAAGTTGAATCAACAAAAGCTCATAACTAAAATAAGTAACGTGTAGCTCATAAGGAAAGTACAACATGCAATGCAAATGCTCGCTTTAAAAATACTCATAAATAATTAGGTCTTAGCACCTCTCAAATAGGCTATCTTAGCTAATAGATATCAAAATAGATGCATGATCATGGAAGTCTAATGTAACTTTTAAACACCTCATAACAAATTCAATAGATTAGCCCACATAAGGCCTCTAACAAAAATGAAATCATATAACCCATGTAGGGTCTCTACAAAACAGACATCTCGTATGACCTATGTAGAGTCCCTAACAAAACTGAAATCTCGAATAGAAATGGTGGGCAACTAGTGTTGTCTTCACCTATTAATGTCACCCAGTGATTGGGTCCTGAACTGAAACGGGTCAATAGACCAATATAGCCCTAAAAAATCCCCGAGGGCATCAAGGGTTAGTGGGTAACTAGTGCCGTCCTCACCTATTGATGTCAACCAGTGATTGGGTCCTAAACTGAAATGGGTCAATAGACCAATATAGCTCGTAAAAATCCCCCAGGGCATCAAGGGTGTGGGCAACTAGTGCCGTC
>JAOXJP010229939.1:0-10865 GCA_025762735.1 Platanus orientalis | reverse complement strand
TCCCCCTTACTTAGGCAATTCATTTTTACTCCCCTTGAGTATGATATACCAATTTTAGAACAAAATTGCCTTAGATTGTCAAAATTTAAAAAATTTAGCAAAATAATTCTTTAACTCTCCCCCTTTTTGTCATGAATACCAAAGGTGTATATATGAAATGCATAGTATAGAGGATAAAAGGTCATAGAAGAACAATAACTAATATTTTCATTCATTTTCAAAGGATTTCTAAGTTTAGGAACAAGTGAAAATGGAAAATACATCAAAATTCATCAAAATGACAAGTAAGAAGCTTTATGCATCGTCATCGGACTCCTCATCCTTGCTGGCAAGAATGTCAAGGATAATCCTAGGTGCTGGTACTCTAGAGGGGTCGACAATACCTTCGATGTGGACCAACAGCTAATCCATGCTTTCCACTTTCTTCCCAAGGCGGTCAAAGCATCTAAGAATGCACCCAAAGTCAACATAAATGTCTCAGATCAGATCCGAGAGAACTGGTGGTAGTGTCACTAAGAGTGCTGGGGCTGTAGTCTCTGATGAGGTGGGAGCTGAGGGAACGAATACTGAGGGGGCAATAGAGGCTGTGGTCTCTGTAGCCGGTAGTGGCACCTCTGCTAGTGCAAGATCATGAACAGGAGTTGGGACAGGTTGGGCTACCTCTCCAGTAGCCTGTGGCACAACTCGCCTTTGACATTCCATCCTTTGAATGGTGGTGTCATCATTAGGAAGGCCTTGGGAAAGGGTCACTGCATCACAAGGGAACTTCACACCACACTATTCTAGAATCTAAGTGACTATCACTCCGTATGGTAGGCCCCTCTTCATGCCATCTTCTATAGATATCTGTAACATAATGTGGCACATGATGGCTGGGACATCAATAGGCTTTCCCTCTATCAAATTGGCAACTAGATGTGCCCTGTCATTAGTCATGACAATCTTGTGCATCATCTACAAGAGATTGTGTATAAAGATTATATCAAGTATGCGCACAACCATGTAGCACTCCTTAGTGGGCAACTTCTCAGTCCATGAAGTGCCATTTCTCTCTCGAAAAGCTCAGAGATGTGAGCTTTGTCAATCCCCTGGTTGGGGAAGACAGCGGTGCCGGCTGAAGGGTGAACAATCCCCAACAACCTAGAAACCCAATCTGGGTTGATCAACATACTGATGCCATAAACTTTCATCTCGAACGAAAGTTGTGTGTGGTTCGCATTATGGATGTTTGAGTAGAAGATGAGGATGGCTTCCTTTTACACCTTGCCTTTGATGATGGTGATCTACATCTACCCATCATTTGGAATCGCCGTGCCAATTGTGAAGTCCCATAGTGTCGTATGCTTCACATAGCTCTCAATAAAAATCTTCTTCTTCAAGAAGATGTTCATGTAATTGTGAAAGGTGGCGACATTTCTCAGTGCCCCATAGTTTTTGGGCGTAGTTTGTGGTCACTTGATTTGCTCATTCTCACGTAGAGGAGCTTTCCCCGAATCCCTCTTCAACATGATAACATCTTAGAAGATTCACAAAGCTAAAGGAAAAGATGAGGGAGAGGAGGAAAAATGGCTAAGGAATGAGTTTGGATCGATTTGGGATCGAACTAGGTCATTCCTTTTATTTTATAAACACACGACTGTTCAGTTCCCACGGGTTTTGCCAGTTTGGATCGATCTTGGATCGATTCAAAATGGAACCTTTTCAGCAAAAAACCTGAGATTCCCTCAATTTTTCTTGGATGGCCCCACTTACCCTAATTAAATGTTATCTTATTAACTTTGGGTATTTTTGAATGTGTCTTTAATTGGAACACATTCCCATTACACCACACAGATATTCAAATCTTTTTGAGTCTAAGGCTTTTGTGAGGATGTCTGCCAATTGATCCTTAATCGAAACATACTCTAAAGATATTGATTTATCTTTAACCAATTCTCGGATGGAATGGTGACGAATATCAATGTGCTTAGTTCTAAAGTGTTGAACCAGTTTTGTAAAAATCTAGATTGCACTTGAGTTGTCTATGAACAGGTTCATCATAGACTGAGACAACTTATAGTCAAGCATCTACTTCATCCATAGCAGTTGTGTGCATCCACTCCCTACAACAATGTATTCTGCCTCGGCTATTGATAGAGATATGGAATTTTGCTTTCGACTGTACTAGGAGACAAGACAATTCCCTATATAGAAGCACCCATCACTTGTGCTTTTATGGTCATCAACATTGTCTGCCCAATCTGCATCTGAATAACGAGCTACTACTGGTGTGGTATCAAATGGATACCAGAGACCGAAGTTAATTGTCCCGTGGACATACCATATAACTCTCTTGGCTGCTTTCAGACGAGATTCCTTTGGTGCAGCCTGATATCTGGCACAGGCACCTACATTAAAGGCAAT
This sequence comes from Platanus orientalis, assembly GCA_025762735.1. NCBI lineage: Eukaryota > Viridiplantae > Streptophyta > Magnoliopsida > Proteales > Platanaceae > Platanus > Platanus orientalis. Next base: position 8,462 of record JAOXJP010229939.1, on the reverse strand, counting down.
ATCGAGTCTACTTGTTGTCAAGTATAGCAAACTCCCTATGATACCCCTATATCCTATATAATCAATATCGATTCCATCGAGATCCTTAGTGATTTTCTCGCTCGTACTTATTGGAGTATCAATTGGTTTGAACTCCAAAAGTCTAAATTTGGATACTAGATCCTTGGCAAACTTGGATTGATTTAGAAATATTCCATCAGAAATTTGCTTGATCTGTAACCCAAGGAAGAATCACAATTCTCCCTCCATACTCATCTCAAATTTGGATTTCATCGTATGAGCAAACCCATATGAAAACTCTTCACATGTGGATCCAAATATGATGTCATCCACATAGATCTATGCGATGAGTATGTAACCATCCTTTTTCTTGATAAAGAGTGTTTGGTCAATACTCCCCCTGACAAAATGATGGTCTACTAGGAACTTGGTTAATCTGTCATACCAAGCTCTAGGGGCTTATTTTAGCCCAATAGTGCTTTCTTTAACCTATACAAATGATTTGGTATGTGTGGATCCTTGAATCCCTTAGGTTGTTCAACATATACTTCTTCTTGAAGTATTCCATTTAGAAATGCACTTTTTAGATCCATTTGATACAATTTGAACTTCAAATGGCATGTAATAGACAACAAGATTCGAATTGACTTTAGCCTACCTACAGGAGCAAAGGTCTCCTCAAAGTCAATTCCCTCAATCTGAGCATATCCTTTAGTAACTAATAGTGCTTTGTTCCTTATGACAGTTTCATGCTCATCCATCTTGTTTTTGAAGATCTACTTGGTACCAATTATGTTTTTGTCTTCAAGTTTTTCAACAAGGTACCACACATCATTCCTCTTGAATTGATTGAGCTCTTCTTGCATAGCTATAATCCCATCTGGATCATTAAGAGGTTCTCACTTTCTTGGGCTCAATCTTAGATGTAAAATAGATATAACTAATGATATTCTCAAGTTGTCTACTTGTTTTAACACCCTTATCGGGATCTCCAATGATGTCTCTAGATGCGCATCCCTTTGTTATTCTCCCTACCTTGGGACAATTTACTTCATCATCATTTTCTTCCTCAGACTCACTCTCGGAATCATATGAGGTAGCATTTTCTAGAACCTTTGGTTCCTCTTAAGGCTCTACTAATGCCTCTTCTTCCTTATTTGCTTGAGTCTTTGGATAGTCATTTATAAACTTTTCCATGCTAGAAGTTCTCTTGTTGTATACCCTATAGGCTTTGCTTATAGTGGAGTATCCAAGGAAGATTCCTTCATCACTCTTGGAATCAAACTTGCCCAGATTTTCTCTATCTCTTAATATGTAGCAAGTGCTTTCAAATACTTGAAGTACTTTAAGTTCGGCTTTTTGCCATTCCATATTTCATACAAAGTCTTTAAAGTACCCGGGCTCAAATGCACCCTATTGCTTATACAAGCGGTGTTTACGACCTCAGCCCAAAACTTCTTGGGAAGGTCTTTACTAAAGAGCATGACTGTGGCTATGTCTTGTAAAGTCCTATATTTTCTTTTAGCTACCCCATTTTGTAGGGGAGTTTTGGGTGCAAAGAATTCATGTTTGATCCCACGTTCATTGCAAAAGTTTAAAAATTTACTATTCTCAAACTCTCCTCCATGATCACTACGAATTCTCTTAATGGAGAGTTCTTTTTTTGTTCGTAATCTTATGCAATTATTTTTGAATTCTTCAAATGCATAAGATTTCTCTCTCAAGAATGATACCCATGTGTGCCTAGAGAAATCATCGACCATGACCATAAAGTATCTTTTTGTAACGACCCGTATTTTTACTTAAAGGGTAAAAATGTAATTTTACTCTTATAAGGGTCAAATTATAATTCTCATATTTAAACATACCATAGAGTGGTTTAGGAACCCATTGGAATAAATTAGAAGTGTAAAACCCAAGTTAGGCCTTGAACCTATCAAGTTTGAAAGTTATCCTGATTTCACAATTAGGGTAACTTCACAGGCCCATTAACACAAATCCTGAAAGAATTATAGGTCATTTCATACCTTTATGGAAATATATAGGAGTCTATTTCCCATGAAAACAAACGGCATGCAATTATGAGTTTCCTAGAATAAGTTATTCCAATCCTCCCACAAGGTGTCTGTGTTGACAAGCCTGTGTATTTGGGGTAACTTCCTAGGCCCACTGATACCAATCCTGAGTGAAATAGGGTATAATCTATAACTTGTTAGAAAGGTATTTGAGTCTAGTTTCCCACCCAATAAATGGTGATTAATTTAGAGCTTTCTATAGGAAGTTATGAGCATTTTAATGAAAAGGGGTAAAAGTTGTAAACCTATTAAATCGATCCAAACTAATTTGGATTGATCTAGGATCGATCAAAGACCTCTCTAGTCTCAGAAAAATGCTCAAAAGTTTTGGATCGATCCAAAATCGATCAAAATGCCTAGATTGTGATTTTTAGGAAAAATTTGACTTTTCTTCATTTTGGGGAGTGTGGGACCCTCCGAACTCAACCCAATACTATATAAATATGATAAGAACACCCTAATGGCCTCATTTACACCAAAAGGGGGAGAGTTAGAGAGGTTTAGAGGATTTGGGAGCTAAATGTGAAAGGTTTTCCCCAAATTAGATAAGTTTCACTCACAACTCTATAAATTTTCAAGGTTAGTTCATTTTCTTCATAGATATTCATGTTTAGTCTAATTAGACTAGTTCTACATCATTTTACAGAGAATAGAGAAAAGGGCAAGGAAGTTATTCTCCAAGATCTTCTAAAGAGTAGGGAAAGAAGCTTAGGTAAGTAGTTATACAAAACTTACTCCATTTTTGTTTGTTTTAAATTCTTAGAAGTTTTGTAATGGTGAAATCTTGATTCTATGCATGTTTTCTCATACATTATGAAACTCTTTGCTAGGACCTTAGAAACCCCAACTCTTTTGGTGATTTGTGATAAGATCTTATCGTATTATGTTAGAATCTTAGAAATCCCTAACTTAATTAATAAGGAAAAGTGGTTTTACACTATATGTATATTTATTTTCTTAAGATGTTGAATCTTATGAGTTTTGAAAGCATGAAAGCTAAGAGCCTATTAATCTATAGTCTCAATGATAGTCATTAATGCATCAAAAACATGAATACAAAAATATGTGTAGGCTTATGGCAATTGTTAATGCTCTATTGATTTACTATACTAGTTCATTAATTCTTGTACTCTACATGTTTGATAAAATATCTCTTACAGATTTTTCATATTACTCTCATTTTTTTTTAGATGTATTTGGATTTATTGCGTGAGCCTAATGTCTCTTATGATAAATTCCATCAAATATATGTTGAATTATGGTAATTTGTGATGCCTTATTGACTTTCCATGTTAGTCCATTAATTCTTGCACTCTACATGTTTGATAAAATGCATCGTAATGCTTCATTCACTATTTACATGTTTCGTGGATGCTTCTTATGATATTAATGAATAACTATGATAATAGATTTTCTCTATTACTAAATTAATGAATGTGTAATGTGAATAATATATTTTCTTATGTCATGATTAAAGAATGCTCATATGACGATATTAAAGTAAGCTGGTCACAAACCAGCAAAAAATAAAACGGATAAAGAATCAAGGAAACATAAAAGGAGATAAGTAAGAATGTCGAGATGTAAATGTCTCGTTATTAAGAATAAGTAAAAAATAAAGTAAGAAAAGTAAGAAAAGTAAAGACAAGTATCTTAATGATGATGGCCCTCCCATTGGGGTAAGAATGCAATGGTATGATGGCCCTCCCATTTGGGGTAATAATACAATGATATGATGGCCCTCCCATTTGAGGTAAGAATGCAATGGTATAATGGTCCTCTTATTGAGGTAAGAATGCAATGATATAATGGTCCTCCCATTGGGGTAAGAATGCAATGGTATGATGACCCTTCCATTGGATAAGAATGCAATGGTATGATGGCCCTCCCATTAAGGTATAAGCAATGATATGATGATGTCCATCATGATTAGGGATAATATGATATGTAAAATATAAGTAAGTAAAAGTAAGGTGTAAAGTAAGTGAAGGAAAAGTGTGAGATAGTGCAAAAAAAGTGTAAGAAAGTGATACCAAGTAATCAGGAATAAGTGTAAGTGATCTTAAAGGTCCCACTATTGAGAATAAAACTATGTTAAGAAAGAATGAAAAGTTCATAAGATACATAAACATGAGTGAAACCATTATAAGAAAAATAAAAAAGTTTATAAAAAAGAAAGAATACTAAGGATAGAAGAACATTATATATGTTTTGAAAGCAAAATAAAGTTATTAGTCATGTAAAATGAGAAAAGTATCAAGGCAAGAAAATAAAAACATTTAAGTTTCACAATAAAGAGAAGTTCATAAGTTATGTAAGAAATAAAGTTTAATAAAAAGAAAAAGAAGTGCATGAGCTATTAATGAAAATATAAGTCCGTAATACAAGCAAGTAAAGAAGATATTAAGAAACAAGTGGAAGCTCGTAATCTTTAAACGATGATAAGTTCTCATACTATGTAAGAAAAATAGAAATGTATGATGATTCTCTCATTAGAATACGAGTCAATGCTATGAAGATCAATGATAAGTATTAAATGACTAATAAAAAATGATAAGTAAATATTATGACAATGGCAATTGAGAGTAATAAGTGATAAGTGAAGATATGATGAATGATAAGTAACAAGTAAGATTGTGAATAATAAGTACTAAGGTAATTGTAGACTTATTGAATATAGAAGTAGAAATTCATGTCTCATTATGCAAATGTGTTATTATACTTATTTATTGCGTAAGATAATGTATGCCAAATTTGAAATGATTTGTAAATGCATATTCATATTATAAAAGTGTAGTCTATATGTGATAAATGAATAAAAATGTTCATTGAGATGTATATTAGATATCTACACTATGAATGAACTATGAAATGCTTACCATGTGATTTTAAACATATATTGCTATGTATATTGCCAATGATAGATATGAGAAAAATGTCAGGAGTAGGTGGAATCATGTATATTGTCATATATAGATATTAGAAGAATGATATGTGTAAATAAGATAATGCATATTACTATGTGTAGACATTAGAAGAATACCATATAATTACATGTATTGCAATGTCTAGTTCTTACATGATGAATGTATGAATCTTATGATATTTAGTAGATGATATATGTACACTAGCATATGCATACACGCTAAAGAATGGTATATGTTTTATATGGAGATGTAATCAGTATTTTCATACTAAAATATTCGTGTTTTACCCTCCAGTTTTTGTAGTAGGTTTTGTGTACTTATGAGCTGTAGATCTCACTCATCCATACATTTTTATTACAGGAGAGGTTTAGTGCATGTGCGCTTTTTAGAGTACCTTGAAGCTGAATATGAAGCATACAATTGATGTTTTTCCTTTTAGTTGTTTCAATCCAATTTAGACTCGTATCTTATATTATACTCTATTATTGTTATATTAATATTAAAGTTTGACTTGAGACTTGTAGTTTTATATTTGTGATATAACGATGAGAGATTAGTGACACGTTAGTTACTTATATGTTTTGGTTTATTTTCATTGTATCTTTAAGATTATGGTTAGATGTGATAGTTTATGATTCTGTTGCTTATGTTGTTTTAAGGTTAAGGTTAAGTATTATATGAAAATCATAGGTTCAGGTAAAAGGCTTAAATTTATAGCCAATTTTGAATGGATCTGGTTTAGAAGCGATCCAGTTTCATTCCTAAATAAGGTGGTGAATTTTGAGGTCATTACCCTTGTCCTGCTTTAATGACTTAGAGGGGTACTTTAAGAAGCAGGGATCAGGCGGATTGTGGAGTTTCTTCTAAATTCGTCAGCTGCTATAGCACAGGTTGAGGAGACTCTGAAGCTTTCTCAACCCACTCTTGGTCTTGAAACCTTCGTAGCAGAATCCGAAACAAAAGTAGTTAGTCTAAAACATGATCATGATAAAGCAACACGTCTAAAGAGTTTTGCAAGTACAGAATTGGTGGTATTGGTAGAATGTTTTTATTATATCAAGTCGGAATATACGCGTCTTTCAGACCGAATGAACGCTTGTTATGCCATTTTGGAAGATAGTGAGTGTGCTACCGAGAACAATGAGCACTTGATTGTCCGGGGCAAAACTAATTTGGCTACAAGACAAGAGAATGTTAATAACGGAGCATGCCCTGAACAGGTGGTTGAACGGTCTGACGTTGAACTCATTTTGCAACAGCAAGTTCCCCTCTCTATCAAGAATTTTGTGAGAAACTCAAGGTTTTCATTTAATTTGCTTTATTGATTTAATATGTCTATCTGCTTTGTTTTTTGATTGTCAATAAATATGTAATCCTTTGAACATCCTGTCAATGAAATATCCCCTTTTGTGTTTCTGTCTTCTTTTTGTGTCTTCGTACATGATTAAATGATCCCAAAATTTGCATATTTTGCCTAAAAGGATACCAATACTTATTGGTGTGAAATAGGCTTTCAAGCTAGACAAACTTAGTTCTCTTATGGTAATATGGGAACCAATCACTTTAGCCAAAATTCATACTCATATTGTTAGATGATTTCTTCTTATTTTAATATCTTATATTCTTTTTTTTCTCTTTTTAAAATATTTAGATTTATCAATAAAATATCTATCATCTAGTAGTTTTTATTTGTTTGCTTGGTGACTCATTATATATCATTTATATATATTCTAAAATCCATTCTATCTACTTTTGTTTTTGGATGAATATTCTCTCCAGTTTCGCTAAACTTCATTTTTTCCATCATTTTAATTAAGAAATTCAATTAACTGTTCCCATCTCTTGAAACCATAACTTTGATCTTCACAGGAAGCGAAACCTTAATGCAAATACCTCTATAAAATATTCCCTTGAAGGGAATTTAAGGTGAATGCTACCCATACGAATGACTCGTTTCCTCATGAAAATCTCTATAAAACCAGAATTTTCTTCATGATCATTGTAAAAGCAGGGAAAGGAACATTTTATAGAGACGTTTATTTTCCTTCATTTGAGAACATGAGCAAGAGAAGGGGATAAAAAAATAGGGCAATAGGTTACAAAGGTTGGAAATTGCTTCACATATGAGGTCGAGGTTGGAAGAATGTTGCATCAAATTGGAAATAACAGCTCCCTCCTAGGAAATTCAAAACCACAAAATTCGGCCTTTATTTCGCAGGCTTGATTTTATAAGGATTTCACCCAAATCCTTTTATGCACTATTTATAACCAATCCAAACGGCAGAAACGGAATTTGGTCACCCAATTCCATTTCCGTCCTTATAATTCTATAAATCCAAAGGGACACTAATATGATTCACCTGAAAAGCTTGTTTTATAATTGCTTCCCTACTTGCTTCTACATACTTTTTAGAATCGTTTCCATTTATTGTCCCAATTGCTTTAACATTTTTCACAACTGCTGTCCATTATCTTCCAAAAATTGTATCAAAATCGCTTTCCAAAAATGTGAGCTTCACAAGCATTCATGTCTTTGATCATTATTATTTTTTCACCGAGCTCAATTTATGTTTTCCTTTTGTCATTTAAATCCTTCAAATTTCACCATCTCCCTCGTGGTGCATAAGCTGTTTTTGTCTCTTATAAACCATCTATTCAACCAAAACTTGACAAAAACCAAGTTCGGGTTTAGAGTAAATGAGTTGGGTCGACAGTAGCCCCACCTATTTTCTTTTCTTTTTTTTTTTCTTTTCTTCTTTTAATCGGATCCCCAAAAAGTGAATCATCAAATTGGTGGGTCCCATTCTTTACGGGAAAATGATTCTCTGCGATGGAAAAACCTCTGTCAGCATGCCTCATATTGCCACATAATGTGTTTTAAATTCGGTGCCTCTTTTTGAACACCTATTTTTCAATTAAGTACTTTTCTTAATGTTTTTAACCCTAACACACCATGTCTTAGTTTATAATTACTTAGGGTGGTGAGGATTTTATACGCCGACTCCTAACCTGTGCCACATCCGCCGATGGTCAAGCAGGTGAAAATATCAGCACCAAAAAGTGATTTTCACTTTTTGGGGGATTGTGAAAACACTTCAGACACTGATGTGGCCACCCGTTAACCTAGGCATTTGCATACGCCGAGCATAGAAAAGCCTCACCGTGCTCAAGGAGACTCTAACACATTTTAATCACAAAAACATTTGTTTCCTTCTCTAAATATAAGGAAATGATTATTTAAAAATTAAGAAAAGAATCTCTTACACCCAAATTTTCCTATCCCTTGGTGTTTTGGACACCAAATCCTGGATAGAACATCATTTTCTTTTATTTTTAAATTTGGTGTTTCTTTTTAGAAAAGGTTATATATGGAAATCTGTTTTTCCTAATGTATTAGGATGGCATTAGGGGGTGGACACATCAGTGCTGGAAAGTGATAAACACCCCCAAAAAGTGAAAG
>JAOXJP010229938.1:0-10865 GCA_025762735.1 Platanus orientalis | reverse complement strand
GAATAAAATGGGTGGGAATTTGAAATTTCATATACATTTGCCCATTTATTCAATGTGAAATCCCTTGGTGTCCTAGACACACCAAATCCTCCTAAGAACATTTTTTATTGTATAGAATGAGTAATAGTTTTATTTTTCAAGAATGATTGTCTTCATTGACACAGATTTTTGGGGGCTTGCCATTAATTAACACATGATGTGTTTTTGAATACTTTTTTTTGGACGTTTTTTACCCTTTAAAATAACGCATGTTAGTTCATAATTCATCATAGACATCACAAGACTTTTTCATCACAAAACATTTACTGGATTTGTTTTTGGTTTTTAGTAGTACTTTTTAATCTTGTGGACTTCAGCATCATAATACATGAATCAACCATCACTATAACAATATTTAGTTTTAGCAACATTGTTTTAGGTAGAGTTTTTGTAAAAAATGTTGCCTAATGAGAATAATATGTAACATTTTTTATATAAAGTGTTACAAAAAAGGTAAAAATAAATACACAATGCTTATAAAACGCTACATAAACATTAATATAAAATATTTTATATTTATGCAGCGTTTCTAAACGCTGAAGTCGTGATTCTCCATTATGTGTAAACGCAATAGCACATATTTAATATTTTTTAAACGTTGTAAAACAAACATATGCAGCGTTTTTAGAAACGCTATGATTTTTTCTTTATTGCAACATTTCATAAAAAAGTCGTAATTCTCCATCTTGTGTTTGCACAAAAAGCACATATGCAACGCTTTTTAAGTGCTACAAAAAACGTATGCAGCGCTTTATAAACGCTTTCTATATCCGTATGTATATGTATTCCCCGTGTACCCTTTTCCTTTTTCCCGCATTATCTTCCCACCTCTTCTGGATCCTTCCCGCATTCTCTTCCTCCTTCCCATTTTCTCAGGTGAAATCTGTTGCCACCCATACTGTCTCGGTCATTTTTGCAGTCGTCAGAAGATTCAGAGCCTTTGAGAAACTAGGTATTTCATTTCCATAAACTTGATTATGTTATTAGGGCTTTGAATTCTTGGTTTTTTTTGTTCTCCTTTTCTTCTTACCCTTTTTTTTCACCCTCTTACTAAATCATGTCACTTTTCCGGCTAGAAATTTTATAGTTTAGGTTTCAAGACTCAGGTTTGTCATAATTAGGGTTTTCATTAGGGAATCTGGGATTTTCTTTCATTACTGTTTGGTAGAGAACTAGGGTTAGAAAGTTTTAGGGTTTCGGTCTTTTTGAACTTTTTACAAGAAAGTTTTAGAAGCTAGAGTGGGAGACTGAAAGGGGCGGATTTGAGAAGACGATTCAGGCAAAAGCTGTAGGACTAGGAGATAGGGGGAGATCGGAGATACAATCTCAGAGGAGTAGAGGACTAACTGTCCGACAGGTAGGAGTGACAACCATATAACAGAGGTATTTTACATTTTATTTTCTTTTTTTCTTTTTGAAATTTCTCTTTTAATGCCAAAAGTTACATGTCAGTCTAAGCCTGTAGAAACATATTTTTCTAATAGCCTTGATAACCATGAAGGCTGAGTAGAAAACCATGTATTAACCAAAAATAAAGGAAAAGCCATTTCATTGGCACTTTGCTTAGTAACTAGACTTGGTTTATCTAAAGCCTGAGATTTGGGGCTTAAATCGATGCATCTTGAAGGTTTGGATGTAGGAATATTATTTCATTCTTTAAGAATGATATTCTATCTAATCCCTGGTCTATCAGATGCTTCAGTAAAGATTGTAGAGAGCTTGCTAAAAAATTTGACAATATTACTTGTTCCTGGATTAATTGATCTTATAATGAGCCTGCTCATGTGCTGACGGATTTTGGCTTGAATGTCTATTGGACAACAAGCTAATATGGAGTGTTAAAAGGATCTTTAGTTATATACCGTTCATTCTCTTGCATTTACTCATGTAATGAAAATAACTGAATGTGGATCTTTAGCTCAAGGATTAGATAATTGCATTTACTTATATAGAATAATCGCCTAGTAAAAAACTAGAAGAAGAAAATTTTGCTATTCTCTAATCCTTGAGCTAGTTCGCAATTATCTTGAAACAATAATAAAAAACAATCTTGTCTTTCGGAAGCAATTATTTTTCATGGACATATCCATCAAGTTCAGTAGTTTCACCATGCTTCCTTCTTGCTTTTTTTAACAAGAGTCAAGTTTTTTTGTTTTTTGTTTTTTGGTTTGAGTCGAGTGTTTCCATTGAGTGATCTGTAAAAACTATGTGTAGTAGTGAGTTAAGATATTTCTTGTGAGTATTGTGCTTTCCACCTTTACATGTGAACCTTTACTAATTGTATATATCTATAAGTATCTTCATTTGTAATATAACTCTGTTTTTATTTGTAGCAGTGAGTTAAGAGATCAGAATGTGCCTTACAGCTTACAGGATTCTATGTCTCACCCTGATTGTGTTATAGAGAATTCAGTTGATTTAATACATTAGGAAAGTCAACCACCCAACTCAAATTCCTCGATACATTGTTTTTCCCCACAGCATCCCATAACCAGCACTAATATATGCCAAACTAGTAACAACATAATAGATTGATACAACTACAAAAACCCAATTTTTTCTTGTGTCCCAATCAATATAATGTTTTCTAATAGAACCAACAAGCAAAAGTATAGAGAAAACAAAAAGGAATAGCAGATTTAAACCATATATCATGAAACTTTGAATGCATGGAGATCCCAAATCAAACTTTCCCTCACAAATCCAAGAGTATCCCCTTGTATATCAGTACCAAACATAAGAAAACTTAAAATTGGGTCATAATTACAAGAGTGCAAAAAAACAAATATAATTTTAAAAAGCTAAAACAACATCATACAACACCAATACGAAGATAAGAAATATCATAAGTAGGTAATAAGAGATTGCTTACTTATGAAAATGATCTTGCTAACATTATATGATTATATTCAAATAATACACTATTTATTTATATTTCTAATTGAGATATCTATGTTTTAAGTAGTACACACCACACCTTGTTGAAGAAAAATGGTTTAATATCAGATTCTTTTATTGTTAATGCCAAAATCTAGATACCTTGCATAAATTGCAACAGGGAAAAAAAAGCCAAATATGAAAATGGGCTTATACTAAGGGTACATTTGGTATACAATCTAATGTTGGTGAAAGACCAGCTTTTTTCTGACTTTCACCACCCCAAGTATACAGATGTTGAATTATACTTTTGGCATCACACTAACTCTGACTTCAACATCACTCTTCATTATGTTGACCTATGCACTTGAATTATAAGTGATTGAGGAGGTGGTGAAAGTACTAATCTACAGGTTGATTCACTATAGTTGTAGGAAACCAAATTCTTTGGTTTCTTGACATGGCTGATAGCATGTATGTGATTGTTTATGTTTGTAAGGTACAGTAAGGAATTGGTGGGGCTTCATATTTGTGTTTATGTTCATTGTCAACGTAAGAAACAAATACTAGAGATGACTGTTTCTCTTGACAAGATTGGACATCAATTAGAATTTGGAAGTTCTTGACCTTGCGAAGGCTCAAGACTAGATTCACCATTTCTAATTAGGATTTTGGAGAATATTGGGTCAATGCAAAATTGTGGTGGAACCAATGTATCATGACCACTGGTATCCAATCTTGATGGATGTCTGATGCACTTGAAGGCTCCTTTCAGATGACTCGATGTTAAGCTGACTTCATTCTTCAATTTCTCTTCACTCTATCTCTAAGCCGAAGGTGGTTTGAATTGATATACAATACAAATAATTCACTTTCTTTCTCTTCTCTCATTGTCTTTTATATCTTTGCTTGAGAATTATTTTTCTATTATTATTCAAAGAAATGGTAGTCTGGTAAGAGAGGAGGGGATATGATTATGTTTAGAGTTTTTGTTTGTTTGATTGATTACGTAGATGTAAAGAGGTAGGTGATGGTGGTGGTGGGTTGAAAGTAAATGATTTCATTACAGATGGTTGCCAAATGCAACTTTACTATTTTCCCTAATTTATGAGTAGAGGTTATGGGTTTGAGTTCCTGTAGTTTTTGGTGGGAACTTGATTGATATTATACGGTTAGATGTTAGTCATTGAAGATGGGTTTGAACCCCCCAGACTACAAAATTAAATTTGTTTGTTTGAACTTTCAAGAGCTATTGTAGAAGGATTCTTAATGATGACTTATGTGAGGAGGCATTAGTAATTCATTCTTAATGGTGACCGATGTGAGGAACCTTCTCAATGGGTCGTGTTTGGGTTGACCCATATAGTTGTATACTCTTAACTTGACATGACATGACATGAGTACAACCCATCAACACGAATTGCCACCCCTACTTCACATGACTAGCAAACCTAACACAAAATTAGTGGGATAAGGTTTACTGTAATTTTGTTTAGGTTATAGTAGGTAGACCCGTTTTGACATGATTAATAAATGGGTCGTGTTTGGGTTGAACCATAGTCATATACTCTTAACTTGACACGACATGAACTTGACCCGCAAACACGAATTGCCACCCATACCTCTACATTTAAGGGTAGCTCCAAGATGGAGTGGGAAAGAGGCTCCCCATTAGCAGCCAACAAATCAGCACCAAAAAAGTGATTCATACTTTTTGGAGGATGATTTCACTTTTTTGTGTTAATGTGTCGGCCCCTAATGTCATTATCATCTTAGGCTATCCTTAGGGTTGCCAGTAGGGCTTATTTTGCACGTAGCAATAAGATCTAAGATTGAATACCATATGCTTGATTTATAATACGGTGAGGCTTTTTTATGCTCGACGTATGCAAACGCCTAGGTCAATGGGGGACCACATCAGTGTCAGAAGTGTTTTCACACTCCCCCTGAAAATCACTTTTCGGCGCTCATGTTTTCATCCGCTTGACGATCGGCGGACGCGGTGCAGGTTAGGAGTCAGCGTATAAAATCCACACCGTTTATAATATATTCTCTAGATTGCATTATAAAATCCTCACCAGAAATGTGCAGCATCTTCACGATAGTCTAGACGAGTCTTTTGTCTTTTATTTAATTGCCCTTATCTTCAAAATTGAGTGACAGAAATGTGCAGCATCTGCTCGATTGTTTGGACGCGTCTTTTGACTTATCTTTAATTGTCCAATCTTCAAAATTGAGTGCATATCACTAACCCGACTTTCTTTCTTCTTTAGGGACGGTAGTCGCTTCTTCAACACCACTTCGAACCCCAAATCTGCTGCATCTTCCTTACGTTTCTTCCTACCAATTATGATGGGATTTGCATCACTTCTTTGGGTTCGTTTCTCAATTTATAGTTTGAATTTTCAGATTCATTTGCGTTTTATAAAATCTTTTTATAAATTGAAAAATCTCATTCAAATCTGATGGATAACAAAAATGATCGGAAAAGGTTAATTTTTTTTTTTCCCCTCAAATATGCTATGATTTGGAAACGATCGCAGTATCAAGAAGCTTCCTGATTTCTCTCTCTCTCTCTCTCTCTCAGCGGAAGGACTCTAAGCTAGCTAAGGAAACAGAAAGATTCAACGCAAAAGACGAATACTTGTTGCGCAATGGAGCGATTCTACTGGAAAAGCATATCTCCTCTTACAATGGCAAAGCGAGGGAGCCACTCAGAATATTCTCTGCCAAGGACATCGAACGTGCTACTAACAACTACGACACCCATCTCATATTGGGCCGCCCCTATACCACTGTTTACAAAGGAACTCTCGATGATCGAACAGTTGCCATTAAGGTCCCTCTAGGGTTCGACCCCACCGACGAGGTGATCAATTTTTTCTTGAACCAGGTCACAACCAAACTTCAGATCAGCCACAAGAACGTGGCAAAGCTCATTGGCTGTTGCTTAGAAACCCTAGTCCCCATCCTCGTCCACGAGTTCATCCCCAATGGCAGCCTCTCCTCTTGTCTCCACGGTACTGGTAGCGTGGCTCCTCGCTGGATTGCATGGATGGATAGACTACGTATCGCTATAGATATCGCGTATGCGCTCTCTTATATGCACAGCGCGACCTCGAAACCCATCATACACAGAGACGTTAAATCTACAAGTATTTTCTTGGACGAAAATTTCACAGCGAAGCTATCCAACTTTGGGCTGTCGGTTTCGATTTCACCTGATGAAACATTCAGAAGATGGCCAGTCGAAGGGACTGTTGGATACCTCGATCCAGAGTACCTTGAGACGAACCAGGTTACAGAAAAGTGTGATGTATATAGCTTTGGTGCTGTACTGGTGGAACTCCTAACGGGGAAGAGGCCTTCCGAATTGATCGAAAGGGATATCCGGTTGGTGGGGTATTTCGTTTCGTCCATGAAAGAGAATCACCTGTTGCAGGTCGTGGATGGTAGAATTTTGCAGGAAGGAAGTATGGTACAGATTCAAGCATTTGCAGTGCTTGCGTTAAGGTGTGTAGAAAAGAAGGGAGAGAAGAGGCCGAACATGAAGGAAGTGGTGCAAGAGCTTAGACGAATACGAGATGTTAGCTGAGGTGTTCCCCCATGTATCATCTGTAGTGTGCTTTTCTTTGCAAAACGAGAACTCTTTAGTTGTTGAGTCTCATTAATAGCTTATTTGATTTGTATTATCTTGTAGGGTTTGGCATGGCATAAGTTTGAGGTGGGTGAACCATTTAATCGATAATGACTGAAAAAACATTATGCAACAAGTAGCTTTTAGTAGTAGGGAATGATGCACTTAATTACTCTAAACTCAATGTGAAGCTGTTTATATCTTGTTGAAATATTTTAACGATCTGAAGGGGGTGCGAATGCCCTGTTTTCCAAAGCAGTCCCAGACCACCTGGACTCACCTGCAACATTCCAATTTTGTAAATTCCCTTCTAACCAAGCTGCCTTCCTTCACTACCCATTTGAATCATCTGCATCTTCTACCTCACCGTCCTTATAGAGCTCTATGTCAACTCCTTGGTCCTACGGAACTGTGAAAATGCCCAAAACGTGAAACATTGGGTTCTTGTGGTGCCTGCTGCCTGAGCTGTTGTTTGAGTCAGGAGAGAGAGTGCTGGAGCTGGGCGATTGAACCAGGACTGGCAACTGCCACTCTACCTCTATATATATTGAACGTAGATAAGGGAGTTGGGTGCTTGCTGTTGAAGAGAATTTTTTATTTTTGGTTTTTTTGAAGAAGGGAGAGCTGAGTGAGTGGTGTGCTGTGCTTGAGATCTGTCTCTGAAGGAAGGTGTGATAATCTCTTGTTCCTTCACACAATGGATTTCACTGGTTCTACTCTCACTCCTTCCCTAATAGTTCACCGTCATCATCTTCATCATCTCACTACCTTAACCGTATAGAACTTGACATTAGCCTTGAGGGCTTTGGTTGTCCCCTCCTCTAGAGGCTGCTTTCTTTTTTCAAGAGAAGTAGCCTTTCTAAGAGTTGAGTTGTCTTGACACTTGATGCTGTGAGAACTCATCATGTGTCTTGACCAAATATATTAACTTGAATATAAACGATAACATTATGCTGTCGAAATTTTGATAAAGCTAAATACACTATGACACCGGGCTTTAAGTTACGAAAAATATTCATTCATCTCTGTTGGAAAATGCAACTCCATAGAGAAACAAGTGTTCTTCCCAAGAGAGATTGTATCCCAAAGGTAGCTTGGCCGTATCCCTTGTACAATCACTAGGAAGCCTCGACTATCTTCAAGAAATGCAAAAACGGCTTATTCTCTGTCTCGGATGAATTGATTATATACCATAAAAAAGAAAACTATAAGTTTGAAAATTTCAAAGTTTGGAGTATGCAAATGACTATGTCTGGTGTGTGTGATTGAATAAGTTTGCAATTTGCGATTGATAGAAGCTCCAGTGTGCACGATTAACCAAATCATTATGCGAATATGTAGTATGCAATTGAGCAGCTCGTTGCGTGATTAATAGTGTACGATTGACCAAGCGTGCAATTAACCAAGCCGTTGGGCAATTGTGTGTAGTGCAAGATTATCCAAGCTTGAGATTGATGAAGCCACTGTGCTTTTGTTTAAGTGTGTGATTGACTAAACCTCTACACGACTATCTAGTACTACGTGATTTAAGCACATCCAATGTCATTCCCCATTCTTGAAAATCAATAATTTGAAGATATCTTGTAACGACTCATATTTCACTTAAATGGTAAAAATGTACTTTTATTTTTATAAGGGTAAAATTATCATTTCACATGTTTATACATATCATAAAATGGTTTAGAAACCCATTGGACCAAATTAGAATTATAAAACCCAAGTTAGGTCTCAAACTTATGAAGTTTAAAAGTTATTCTGATTTCGCATTTGGGGTAACTTTGTGTTCTTACTAACACAAATCTAGAAATAATTGGTGGTCATGTCATACCTTGATGGAAAGATATAGGAGTCTAATTTTCAAAAAAACAAACAATGTGCAATTATGAGTTTCCTAAAAGAAGTTATGTCATTTCTCCTACAAGGTGTCTATGCTGATAGGCCTATGTATTTGGGATAACTTCTTAGGCCCACTGACCCCAATACCCAGTCAACTAGGGTATGCTTTATACATTTTTAGAAAGGTCTTTAAGTCTAATTTCCAACCCAACAAACAGAGATTGATTTCAAGTTGCATAGATAAAGTTATAAGCGTTTTAGTGAGAGGGACAAAACTAGAAAAAACTCATTTAGATAAGTTGAATCGATCTAAGGCCTCTTGAGTTGCAGAAAATTGTACAAAAAGTGTTGTGTCGATTCAAATCACCGAGAATATGATTTTTTGAGGAAAAATTAATTTTTCATCATCTTGGGGAGTGTGAGACCCTTCCAACTCGACCCAAAACCTTATAAGTATGATAAGAAAACCCTAATAACCTCATTTACACCAAAGGGAAAAAGTTAGAGATGAGTAAAAGATTTGTGAGCTAAGTGTGGAAATTCTTCCCCAAATTGAGTAAGTTTCACTCCCAACTCTGTAAAAGTACAGAATGAAGTTTAGGTAAGTAGTTACATAAAAATTGCTCCATTTTTGTTTGTTTTAGGTTCTTAGAAGTTTTGTAATGGTAAAATCTTGATTATATGCATGTTTTCTCATATGTTTGTAAAGCCCTTTGCTAGGACCTTAGAAACTCTAACTCTTTTGGTGATTTATGATGAGATCTTCCCATATTATACTATGATCTTAGAAATCCCTAATTAATTTATAAAGAAAAATGATTTTACATTATATGTATATGTATTTCCTTAAAATATTGGATTCTAGGAGTTTTAGAAATATGTAAGTTAAGGATCTATGAATCTATAGTCTCCATGACAGTTATTAATGCATGAAAAGTTTGATTTGCTATGAAAAACGTGAATACTTGAATTGAAGTTGAACATTTCTTAACATATTATTATAAGAATTAAGAAATTGATTTTGCTATATATGTAAAAATTGATTATGATGCATGTCAACTCTTACCAGAATGGAAATAGTTAATGGTAACATATAAATTGCTTAGGGATTGTTATAGAATGATCCAAATGAGTTATGAACTGGGATTATGAATGTTTTGAAAGTATGTGTAATATAATTATTGTTGGAAATCTAACTTGGGTTAAGTGTGTTGGTTGTCAACAAAAATTCTTTTGTTCTTGGATCAACACTTGGATGGACACTTGGATGGGTCTTTCCAATTCAGATTATCAAAAGGGTTCGGGTTTTGATAATGCCTTTAAGCTGAGGACTTTCACAACAATACCACCCAAATTGACAATAAAAAGGAAAATTTACTAAATTGAAAGTACAAAACACAATATCAATTTCAAAAATACCTTCAAATAAACAGATTAGCTGCTGTCTCTCCTCTGATGTTGAGGTAAGGCTTCGTTAAATCCAATTCTTCGAACAAGACATATTATCCGATACTCCTTCTCTTGGAAGAACCTCATTGAATCTAGTTCTATGAACAAAACAAATTAGCAGATGCCCTTTTCCTAGAAGATTCTCATTAAATCTGGTTCTACAGTACAGTTGAATCACCTGCGACAGGAGTTCAAATAACTGTAGGATGAAGCTATTACTATGTCTAATTTAATGTTACTGCTAAAGATAAGAAATATTGTTGATGATGATTGATTGTGTGTCTCTTCTTCTTCTCGGTCACAATTTTTAGAACTCCTTAGATAGTTTTTTCAAACTTCATGGCTGTTACCTTGAGTGGTTATGGGTAGTTTTGCTTTATGGCTACTACCTCAAGCGGTTATGGGTAGTTTGGCTTCATGGTCACTACCTCGAGTGGTTATTATGGGTAGTTATCCATATTTTGGCTTCATGACCACTACCTCGAGTGGTTATGGGTAGTTTGGCTTCATGACCACTACCTCAAGTAGTTATTATGAGTAGTTAGCCATATTTTGGCTTTATGGCCACTTCCTCGAGCGATTATAGGTGATTATGGGATTAACTGTATGTAATTTGGTTTTAAAAAGTTGGGTAACCACCTATTTTTTCTGAACTGTCATTTTTACACTTTCTCTAAAGACTGGATTTGAAAAAGTGGGGTAAACAAAGTGTATTGATTATATAGTGTTTGAAAGTATAATACCATACAAAATTCTATAATTTCTTGTTGGGTAAGTTAGAGATTGATTTATTGGTGTTGCATATGCTTTTAATCATGTTAGCAAATGTATGGTATAAAGTTAGATTCCTTTTTATGATACTAGTGAATGCCTATAGTGATAGATTTCTTCTGTATTACTAAGTTAATGAATGGACACGTGGGGAAAACTAGTGGCGGATGCGAGAGAGCTCATGGAGGATATGGATTTGGAGAAAGAAATGCAGCTGGAGAAGCAATCCTAGAATTTGCAATGGCATATGATCTGG
>JAOXJP010229937.1:0-24847 GCA_025762735.1 Platanus orientalis | reverse complement strand
CAAGGGTTTACTTTCTATCCCCAGGGATTTATATTACAACTGTTATTCTATCAAAATTTTGCCAAAAATGACATTTAGATTCCTTGTTTATCCCTAATTATGGGACTTTGCAATGGATGTGATTTACCTATTTTAGACTAACTACATGTTTGTGAAATGTATGTTGATTTTGTTTTCTTTTATTTTATTTTAGTTATCATGCTAGGGTTCATTAAACTTTGACATGCTATTATTTTCCATAGATTTTTATTTGTCACTCATGAACTGGATAGTGTTTAGGATATTCTTTGTTTTCCATAAAATGTTTCATTCATTCAATTTCAAATATATTTCATTATGATTGTTTGACATATGCTTATGTCTTTGCATAGGCGCATGATATACGGGACCAATCACTGTGAGAATTCCCAACCTTTGCATGTTCTTGAGACCACAGACCACATGGGGTTAAAACATGCATCAATCTCCATATAGCTTGGCACCCGATACCTTTCAATCTGTCTCAACCTTATTAGGTCTCTGCCTCTCCTAGGGTCACGTCACTATGGTTCGTGACCTAAAGTCTCTAAGACTTTGTCATAATTCAACACTAACACCTAAAATGTACACACCTTGGTATGACATAGTTTTGACCCCTATTTCAGTAACTTAATCACATTTTGCAACAACGCAAAATACTATGTAAGTATACAAAACATAACCTAAAATGAACCTACCTTGAACCACTCTCACAGTTAGACGTACTTAACTACCGAAATTTGTACACATAACTAACCTCTAGAACTACATGCAGTTTTGATCCCAACAAAACCCTAGGAACACCCGAACCACAAGATTAAGTATATAGGCAGCTTGAAACTATGTCTCAGGTGCAATTGCAATGATCACACCACGGGGGTGGTCTAGACCAATAAATTTACATTTAATAGGCATAAAACCCTATAGCACTATAATAGCATACATACTACAAGAAGCCACCCTAAAAAGATGGGTGATTAGGGTGCCTAACACCTTCCCCAATCGCAACAAAACAGCTTACCCTACTCTTTGGAGAATCATATCAGTATTAGGAGTTAACCTTCTAGACCTTGGGATATAGACTTCCTTTCTCCTAGAAAAGAAGCCGATGCCCAACTCCATCGGGAAACTTGAGTTGGTGGCGACTCCCAGAAAGTCTAGCTTTTAGCGAGCTAAGTGACCAAATCTTACCATCTCTCTAATGAACCATCATTTCTCTCAATTAAACAACAAATAGACATCAGAGTTGTCATAGCCAGCGAAATGGGTGCAGAAGCTGAGAAAGGGACCCGGGAGAGGTGCGTGCCTCCCCCCGCATTTTCCCCGATGCCCATAGAGATGGATTTCTTGATTAGGGTTTTAAAAGAATTAGGGAAAACTTCAAGAAAGGTGGAAAGAAGGTTTAGAATTTGAGGAAAAGTAGAAGGATTTATGGGATTAAGATGAGTACAATTATGTAATGAATTAATGATTAGATGGCTGAATTAAAAGTAATTTGAAAATTTGGAAATTTTTCTATAGCATAGAAAAATCAAGAAGAAGAATAAAAGATCAATAAACTAATAAAGAAGGGGATGGGGATGTAAAGAGAAAATAAGTGAATGAAATAAAGATAAAAAAAGATGAAAAGTAATAGACAGGAATAATTTTCTACAGCAAATGAAGAAAAGAAAAAGAAGAGGGAAGAGAGAAAAAAACATTAAGAGGAAAAGAGAGAAAAGAAGAGATAGAAAGAATGAATGAAAGATTGGGAGAGAAATAACTCACCTTACACGTGAGGGTTAGAGGGAAGATACCAAGCTCCACGAACTCCCAAAAGAAATTTTCTTTATTCCAAAACCAAATTGATCATACAAGAGGCTTGAAAACCTATTTATAACATTTTTATAAAAATTGACCAAAACACCCCTCATAGAGGGTTACGGCCAGCATTCTAAATCCCCTCTAAAACTTAAATAAAACACTCAAAAAAACTCCTAAAACTTTTCTAATTTATTCCTAACTCCCTACCCATGGCTAATAAGGCCTTATTACATCAAAATCACTCATATATTCCCCCAAAAACATAAAGGAAACAAGAAAAATAAAGATTAAAATGGTAGACAGCATGTAGATCACTGGGTTTTCTTTGGAAACCTTAGTCTTGGCTTCCACAAAGGTTGCTTCTCTAACCACTACATTGCTACCGCATCAAAACCTCTACAACGACTGAAACAGGCTATTGTCATCCCAACTAGAACTCCTAATAGACCCCTACAATGACTAAGGTGGATTGCTGTCCTTAGACCTAGAACCCCAAATAAACACTCAAATGCCTAGGGCAGACTTCTGTCCTTCTACCTAGAAATCCAAACCCTACCCATTATGACCAACACCCTCCTTCATTTTCACAACCTTGGGAAAATTTCAGATCAGTTTTCAATTGCATTGCAGCCATTGAAACCTCTGTGATATCCCAACATTGTGTGAGAACTCATAATGTGTTCCATGGAAGTTCCAATCCCTGTTTTGCACAGCAACCCATCCATCCAAAACCCAAAACAGAGGATTGCCACCAAGACTTTCAATTCTGAAATGTTGCAAGTGGTCATCCAGAAAAAAGACTATTCTACCTCAAAAGCTTCCAACACATGGGATTGCCATGAGACTAGAAGGAACTCAACTTATCTACGTAAGTGTGACCTAAATTACTTCATGAAGGATGGACTAATAAGACAGACTTTGGTGTACTAAGAGGGACCAAAACATATCATCTGATTAATGTCAGCAATAGCTTTCTTTTTGTTTCAGCAGGTAATCAATGCCCCCATCTTAAAATAAATTAATTAATAAAGTCTGTTATGAATTCTGCAGTGAAAACCTGCCTTGAATGGTTCAAAACAAAAACATGAATGCTTTCTTTATGGAGTTTTATCATTATCAAATAATCATTCCATCATCACAGACACATGTGAGTCAAATCCAACCTATCCCACCGTCTAAACAGCATAGTAAACCGAAATCCCTGGACCTTACTGCTGGCCCTTCCATTTAATCTCTTTAATGAAGTTTGAATCTTGGCAAATGTCTGCAATATTTTCCTTGATTAGACCCAGAACATCCACTAATTCAAGAATACTATTCAAAACCATCATCTTGGTTCCAATCTGATTTACAGCACTGATAATTTTCTTGATATCACTAACTGACCACACCAGTAACTGTTAAAATCAGTAATAACAGAGTTGTATTTGCCAACAGCTTAAAAACGTTAAGAAATATCTAGACTTATAACAAACCACCTACATAGAAACTTGAAGGAATGTTCATAGATGGACATTATTCACCACAATTCTGTACAAGTTCACCAGCAATTCTCCAATAGAATTGACACACCCGAAACAGAAAAGGTTGATTTTTTTTTTTTAAATCTTCTCCTTGCGACAATACATCTAAAATAAAACTACTGCTAAGTAAATCAGAATGCGACCTTCTCTTCCAATCCTGACTATCTATTAAAGTTCTAGAGGCTTACATTTAAGTTTCTAGTCTGTGATAATAAGATGAAACCTAGACAAATTTGGGGATTGTGAATCTCAACAAGATTTAAAGCTCCAGTTGCTTATGCCTTTAGTTAACACTACCTTATGTGGACCATTCCATACTAGTGGCGCAAGGGGAGAGTGACAAGAGACCTGTTCCTGTTGATCTTGTTATTCTTATTCCGATTGTCGGTTCCGAATATGAAAGGTAAAAAGCAAGGAAAGGTAATGTCAATTGAAGACAGGCCTTTTTCGGAGGAGAAACATGCGGAACATATCGAGGAAGATTTGTTGCTACCTTGGTTAGATGAATGACAGCCTGGAACTCACATACTTCCTTTGCAAGCACACATACTATTAAGGAATCGATAATAAGAATCGCTTTGTATTGAAACCAACATTTTCCAGATCAAAGAAGGGAGACAAACCAACAAAGTTGAAAAAAATTGTGCATAAATCAGGAGAAGGCCCTAGCACCACCACCGTCTTTACTCAAAAGATGCTTCAGGTTTACACATGGACAGATAGAGAAAATTTTACATAGTTTGCTGGTGTCAAACAGGGACAAGGATTTACGGAGATGGAGATGGAGACGGAATATGATTAGATTAAGGTACTCTGACATGTATGCTTAGGCCCTCTTACAGGGCATCGTTTACTTTGATTTTTTATAGACAAACTGGGATCTCAAACAGCCGCAGCATTCGGCCAAAAACAAAGGATCAAATAGTGGTTAGCAGTATCATCTTTCAAATATAAAATAAATAGATTAAATGAATGGTCTGAAACCCGAAACAACAGGCCTAAATATCTTCCAACAGCATCATCAGCACATTTACGTGAAACTAAAACTCCGAATAATATGCTAAACAAGTTCCAACACCAGCAGTGTTTTCCAATAAAAATAGACTTGAGTTATCACACAACACCGGCTTCTATCATGAATAACAAGAGAAAACTCGGATTGAGTTGGGGTGAGGAGACCTACCTCTACCTCTTCACGTGTGTACAACACTTATAAGAACCCTCGTCCGGCGTCTCTTCGGCAGCTGGGCAGAGAGGTTAATCGTTGAGTCTCTGCATAAAGGAGGTTGCAGGGTTTTCAGCCAGGGAGGGAAAGAGAGTTCTGGCTAGGGATTTTGTGCGGGGGTTGGGCGTGAGAGTGATGATCACAACTGATACTAGGTCTGTGTTGAGAATGGGGCAGGTCTGGGCTCAAGCCGAGCCAGTCCTGACCCGATAGAAAGCCCGAACATTTATTTGGGCAGGACTTAGCTTACCTCAGCTTGGCCCAAGGATATACAGTATATATATATATATATGAAAGAAAAAAAGTGGATATGTACTTGAGGAACATCTAAATTCCTTATTTTTTTTGTATAATAGCTCTCTATTTACTAACTATTACATAAAATAAGGGAAAGAGCTTAGGTTAGCAATTGCGCCTCCACCTCCATGGGAAATTAGGAATGCAATCATGTATAAGCAAAACTAAAACTAAGTTTGCACGAACTCATACATAAAACAAGGGAACGAGTTTAGATTAGAAATTGGACCTCCACCTCCATGATAAATTGGGAATGCAATCATGCAAAACAAAACTAAAGCTAAGTTTAAATGGGCTCTGGGTCAACCCAAGGCCAAATAAAATAACTAGGACCGGGCTCAAACCTAACAAAAAAATTTGGGCTTGCCCTAGTCTGCAATCGCTATAGTAGGCTAAGCCCTGGGCCTACTATAGCATAACCCTGATCACCCCTAATTTGGGCTTGATTGTCACTCCTCCCCCGTCAAGAGGGTTTGTCAAGTCTTTATAAAAATAAATAAATAACTCTAGACAAGTTTTTTTTTTTCCAACTCTCCAAACAAGTTGAAATCGTCTACAGAAGCAAAACAGACGAAATTGAGAACAAAAGATCAGCTTGGATGTGTCCAACATCCATCAAGCATCTTTTTTCTTTTTCTTTTTTTGTTGACATATGGCGGAAAAAAAATGAAGTAAATTTCATTCATAAACCCATGGTAAAAAAAAAAAAAACAAAAACAAAAACAACTTTTCAATTTTTTGCCACATGTCTGTCAAAATTAATGCTTGATTAACGTTAGACACATTGGGGCTATAGACGATTCAGGAAGAAAGAAATGTTAACCTACTTGAAGGGTAGTAGTCTTCCTTCAATAACTAAATCACTAATAATTCTCCAAGTCCATCATCACATATGTATTACATCCTATTTATAAGAGTTGGAGGGTTATTCAAATTCAAATAATAGACAAATATAGTAATAATTTAATTTAAGAAAGATTGCAACAGCTAGTGAGCTTTATTAAATCTTCTTATTCTGGACGAATAGATTCAAGGACGTGATTGGAGATGGAGATCATAATACATACTTTTTCCACATCTCTACTCTGAATAGAAGACATAGAAATAGGATTAGCTGCACCAAGCTCCCTTCTAATTCATAGACATAACAAATAAATTTTCAAGTGTTTTTTCAAATATTTCAATGGGAATTTTACATCTTCAAATCCATAAATTATGCCAATTGATTTTATCTTCACAAATAGCCTGATCACTGTGGAAGAAAATGGCTTCTTTTGCTTAATCCCTTCGGAGGAAGAAGTTAGGATAGTGGTTAATGCTATAGGACCCATTAAAGTGTTAGGAATAGGTGTCTTAACAAAGCCATAATTACTGTTATAGTTGCATTTAATTATTTATCGAGTTAATAAAGAATAGTTTATTTCATCATCACATGTTTATGTTTCAAAATATGGGTGATTGTTATGATTTCATGAGATGAGATAGGTGGTCTTCAGGTAACATTGTAGGATATTGGACACATTAGAATGTGTGGAAATATCTGATATTCCAGTTCTTGTAAACTTGTAACTTTATAGTTATGTGTAATGTTGGGTATATCACTTATAAGGTTGCTACATGTAATGTTGCCATCTGATAGAGTGATGCAAACTCAATCGCTATAGTACTCCAAGCTTACATGTGGGTGCATTATACAAATGCACTAAAGGGATCCATAATGAACACATTTGGTAAAATTTCATTGTTACATGAGTGTTGTTCATTTTTGTAAACTAATCCTTAGACCTGAAGGATTTGTATTCTTTAAGTTGTCATATTCATTGTTTTGAACTACCAACCAATTATGCCAAATTAGTGGCTATACCATGGATAGTTTGGATAGCCTATATGATACTTAAGATGGTGAAAATGCCCAACAAGGAATCCACTACACTTAAATGGTAGATATATTCAATTTAGGACATAAGTGATTTGATTGACATGAAAATCTGGATCCAGTAGTATTTGATAAAGTGTTTGTTAACTGTTTTCAAAATTACATTATTGTGACATATATTTATATTTTGAAAAATATTTTATCAAATAAATGTTTTGGTTGTCCAGTTAGTTTATTAAGTTCCTAGAGATAATATTTTAATGACCAAAGGAGTTAAACAATGATTGTTTTCTTATCCTGAAGGTTATTAAGGAATATTGTGCAATGAAAGGACATATTTGTGAAATATTTGTAAGGAAGGTTTTCATTGCTATTGTTTTATCCTTGGGGTTCAATTGCAATATGTTACATGGGATTATTGCAATTAATGGTGCACCAATTTATTATTATTAAAGGAATAATGATCTTTACTAGTTTAAATTGCAATAAAGTTTCTTGGGGCACATAGCCTAAGGATGAGAATCTCATTAGGATCACACAACCCTTAGGGTTTCTTTGGCTTCTCAAATCTATAAATATTTCATTACATCAACATTCAGTAGGGGACCTGTAATATTTATGAAAGTGGGAGAAGCTTGGAGAACCCTTAAGAAGGTGTGAATACTTAAGGAGACCGAGTCAGATTGTCGTCTTGTGTATGGTTAGTTGATTGAGGTAACTTTCCTTCATCTTCCTAGATTTCATATACTGATCATGTGAAAAACATGTTTAAAGTTCTGTATTTTTATGAAAAGTTATTGAAAATTAATTTTTTTAGAGAAATTGCAACAACATAAAGCCATGGGATGGAATCCTAACTATTCCTACCAAAAATGTTGGGATGTGGCAAGAGCAGATTTAACAAAATTTGTTCATAATTTTTTTCTGGAAAAAATGCATACTTAGTTTGGTCAATAATACATACATTACTGTAGTGCCAAAGAAGAAGAAGTCTAAGTCTCTTGCTCACTTTAGACCTATATCTTTATGCAATGTTACATATAAGGTGGCCACAAAAATAATTTTTAATTGCATACGTCTGATACCAGACAAGACAATTTCACAATTGCATGGGTGATTTTATGCCTGATAGATACATAGCAGACAATATAGTAGTGGCTCTCCACTCTATGGATATGTCCAAGGCTTTTATGATAGACTGGAATGACAGTTCATCAACACAACATTGAAAGGGTTCGATTTCAACCAAGACATCCACAATGTAATTATGTAAGGGATAACATATGCATCCTTTTATGTCATTCTTAATGGAAGCTCAGAGGGATCTATTATATCCATTCGAGTTATTTGATAAGGCTTCCCACTTTCTCCGTACTTATTCATATTATGCTCTTAGGAACTTTTGCGTCTTATCTACAACATGAAGGGACAACGGGCTTATCATGGAGTTAGAATAAAAAGGTATGTTGTAGTTGTCACTCATTTAATATTTGTTGATGATCTATTTTTACTTGGGAAAGCCACCATGTAGATGTCTGAGAACATATAGGAGATCTTGGCAACATATGAAAAATGGTTGGATAAAAAGTAAATTTGAAGAGAAATTTAGTAGAAATATAAGCCCCTTTAGAAGAGAAATATTTTGTAGATTCCCTTGGTGTTTGGCTAATGAAAAAAGATTTAAAAAAAAAAACCTTGGTACTCAATTGCTTATGGATTAGTCTAGAAGATCATCATATGACTTTGTGCTAGAAAATTTTAAATCTAAGTTGAAAGGGTGGAAAGCTAAAATGTTGTCACATGTCGGGCGAGGTTCTTATTAAATCAGTCCTAACATCGATTCCATTGTATTTCATATCCAATCATATGTTTTTCAATGCCATTTGCCATCTACTTTATGGCATCCAAAGAGACTTTTGGTGAGGAAATTATGGAGGAAGGAGGCATTTGTATTCAAAAGCTTAGAGACACTTTCAGAAAAGAAAATTGCAATAGGGCCTTGGTAAAAGGGGCATAGAAGCAATAAATAGAGCCATGGTCACAAATATTAGGTGTAGGTTCTTGCAAGATTCCACACCTATCTAGGTTCGGCTTCTAAGAGAAAAACATTTGATGAGGTGTAAGTTGTAGAATTCCATCTCACTACCAATCCGAGTTGATTTACTTCTTTCTGTTCTAGTTCAACCTTGGTTGGAATGTGCAAGTTGTTGAGCTTCCTTGAGTTGCTCCTCACACTGGTGTGGTACCTGCCAATTGACCTCCGACAATCAAGTTAGCAGGGTTTGTTCCTTCTCTGCAACTGATATTTCATTCCTTCTTATGGAGCCTTGATGTATTTTGTTTCATCTCTTTTAGGGATTGAGATCTTGCAGTTTTCCCTAGAATCTTGGGAGGTTAAGCTGAGTTTGAGTTTGATTTATTTTGACTTCTTCTAGCTGAGTTGTTAGAGTTAAAGTTGCAGAGTGATCTTCAGTTGATCATATCTTTGACTCAAGTGTGAGTTTGTTGTGCTTGTTGTAGTGATATCACGCAGCTTGATGTGTTGGAATGTAGACGTACATGCAGCTAACGTGTCAAGACACCTCAAATCTGGTTTGATCTGCATGACACTTAGGCTCAGTTTTGCCTAGTCTATTCTGAAGCAGACCAACCCAAGGTAAGGCCTAGTTTAGGGTTAACCATTCCGTAGTTGGGAATGGTTTAAAATCAACACCTGGCGGCATTTGATTGGTGGGAGTTTTTTGCCTACCCCATGCTGTGTCAATTTTAGGATGACAAATATTCAACCTTAGAATTGCATTTGAGTGGTATAATGAAAAGCTAGGATTTATTAAAGGTAGGAACTTGTTGGTCCATTGCAAGTGGAAAAAATATTAGCACCTGGCAGGATCCATGGGTCCCAACCACAACTTATCATGTAGTAGGAGAGAACATACTAGCCTCGCACTTTTAAAGGGTGTATGAATTAATGGATCCATCTTCTAGAACTTGGCAAGTAGATTCCATTCAACAAACCTTCCATCCCAGCATAGTTGAAGCTATACTTTGAATTCATTTGAGTTCAATTGATATCCATGATGATGATTCTCTAATTTAGACACTTACACCATCAAGAAAATTATGCATAAAATCAATCTATACTTGAATCCAAAACTTTCAGGGTTTGTCTTCACAAACTATTGATACTAAGTTGAAAAATATGCTGAAAATTCTTTGAACAATTCAAGACCTACCCACTCGTATTATCATGTTCATATGACAGTTTCTATAAGGTGTCATTTCCATTGGGGCTAATTTTTTCAAGTATGTGGTTGGAAATGAACCACTACGTCCAATATGTGATTTATAGACTGAAACCATAGACCACCTATTTTTTTAATTGTTAATTTTCACATGTTATTTGGTTTAGTTCTCCTTTTGGATTTCGAATTAGAGAACCATGGAGAAGCTTTAAGGAATAGATTATGGAGTGGAGTCATCTATATCATGATATCCATTGCCTTAGATTTGGTTCCCCAATTTTTTGGCATATCTAGAAGGCAAGGAACAATAAGTTGTTTGCAAATACTCATCTCTTAGTTGAATTTGTCATAATGAATGATACAAGGCTGGATAGTGAACATCAAGGGGCAACTACATGGTGAACACAATCGCAGTATAAAACATCACCTTCGAGATATTTAACACTACTTCAGATCGATGGATCCCTCCACCAATTAGTTCTCTTAAAATAAATGTAGGTGGAGCTATAGGTTATTCAAGTGCTTCTGTGAGAATTCTTTGAGACCATACGGTATCTTTCATAGGAGGAACCACCAAAGCTCTTCAGGGTCGTGCAATAGAAGAAGAAGAAGCATGGAGTTTTTATATTGGAATTCAGATGGCATAATATTATCCCTTCCAATCGATCATAATTGAAGGGGATTGCCTCTCTGTTGTTAAGTTACTCAATGAGCCTGATAGTAGCTCCCCTTGGTGCATTAGAGCAATTATTCAAGATTGTTGGAAATTACTGCACTCCTCAAAGACAATTCATATCTCATATGTTTTCTGAGCCAACCACATGATTTCTCAGTGTATGGTAGTTATCGTGGCAAGGGACCATATATCCTGAGTATATAATATTACTCATGTATTCGGCGAATTGGCTTCTGGTGTTGCATTCGAGTTTTTGAAACAATATGCCTTCTTCTTATTGAATGAATCGAGCTTTGGTTCTTTACCGAAAATATATATGTTTGCTAATATTATCAATTAAGATCCAAGAGAAATTAAATTTTCCAACCATTTCAACCGAAAAATCTCAAAGAACAAATAAGAGAAATAATGGAACCAGGTTGGAAAATCTTGGAAAATGAAATGATTTTCCAAGTGGCGAACACCAGTTAGTGTTATTTAAGATTTTCTTTGAAAAATCTAGATTTTCGTGACAAACAGACACAAAGATGAAGGAGAGAGAGAGAGAGAGAGAGAGAGAGAGAGAGAGAGAGAATGATATGGATGATGTGGAGGGGAGAAAAGAAAAGAGAAGAAAGCAAGGAAAAGATGGAAAGGGAAAACAATAAAAATAAAGTACATATAATAATAATAATAAAAGAAAAATGATGCTAGGATATGAGACTGAAAGAAAATCAGTAAAAAAATAATAATAATAAAATAATGAGGAAAATGTTCCATGATGAAAAAGTGTTTGTAGTGTTTATGATGAATTATAAACTGACATGTGTTGTGTTGGGGGTTAAAAACGTCCAAAAAAAGTGTTCAGTTGAAAAAGTAGGTGTCCAAGAAGAGGCACCAAATTCAAAAAACACATAATGTGTCAACCAATGGCATGCTTACAAAGGTCTATGTTAGCACAGGCAATCATTCTCCATAAAACAAAAAGA
This sequence comes from Platanus orientalis, assembly GCA_025762735.1. Lineage (NCBI taxonomy): Eukaryota > Viridiplantae > Streptophyta > Magnoliopsida > Proteales > Platanaceae > Platanus > Platanus orientalis. The sequence continues at coordinate 13,219 of JAOXJP010229937.1, read as the reverse complement.
TATAGTAATAAAATAGAAATGATAGGAATATGGGCTTCATTTGTAAGATTCAATTCAATTTGACTAATAGAATACAGAGTGTGGAAGGCAATTAGGAGGATCATTCTACCCACCAACTAGCATGAAGAGAAGCATCAGACTTGAGAATTGTGCTAAAATTTGGTGCTTGACACCCCCAAGTAAGAGAATATTCTATAAATTCAGCTTGCATCTTATAGTGAGAAGGATGATCGGTTATGGCTCTTGGAAAGTAAAGTTTTTTTTTTTTTTTTTTGGTGGAACCAACCTACTATTTATTTGACAATGACTGAATCCATGACTACATCTAGTTTAAACACTAGATGAATAGACTTTGGAAGAGAATGTGGTCTCTTCAAATCTATTGGCACAACAGAAATAACTCTGATATTCCACATGATGAGATATGGACCTAAACCACTCATAATCTATGTAATAAAGAATACAAAAGCAATAAAGAATTCAACAAGCACACCCAAGACAAGGACTTTTACATGGTTTAATCAAGATGCCTAAATCAAAGTGGAGATCCATTATTCACTATATGAGAAAAGTAAAAGATGAACAAAGCTCTCTTACTCAAGCTCGCACCCTAGAACCCAAGCCTTTAACGTTGTTACTGTCACAGCCTGAATCCACGGGCCGGGTTTAGATCCATGACATGGGAATGACCCGCCCCAAATCCGTTTCTCATAATGTAGAGACCAATGAGCTTAGAGTGAGTCATCAACCCTCTTAACTTTTCATTTCACTCTCCATATAAAATGGTAATCTTCTCTTTCATACATCCATTTAAGAACATTTTGAACAATCATATTGCAGCGGAATAACATTTACAATGACTAAATCAAGTGCAGCGAAAATATAAAATCATGTCTGAGAATATCTCATAACCATCTAAAAGTAAAAGGGGTCTAAACATGCCCATAACTGTATATACAATCCATTTCCCCATAAGCATAACCAAAGTACTAAAATATACATCTCCCATCAAAAGTAAACAAAAGCTAAAACATAAAGTAAATGGGCCTGATCACTTAACCCCTCACTCTAAGCCACATCCCGAGCAACCTCTATCAATAGCTGTCATCCGACACTTCATCTGCGGGTGGTGTCAATTGGGAAAATTTGACGGGCTTAGTGGGAGGGTATGAAGTTTATGCCACACAAATGAGGTTAAAGATAATTACAGTAGCAAATAGGGATAATTAAGATAGACTAAGGAATCATAGTAAATATGAGAGTACATTAAACTTACTAAACATTTATCCCTACTATGATTTGAGTATACACATGTTACAAGATAACCACAAGAGAGTCCAAAGTGAACTAAACTGAATCTTGCATATGCCACATGTTGAGTACTAAATGTACATGTCAAGTGCTATATGTCTCATGTTGAGCCCAATGTCTCTATCACATAATGAAACCCAGTGCAAATAAAACATGAAAAGTCTCTGTCAAATCCAAAACATATAACCCATGTGAAGGTCACTGGTAAAATAAATCACCTAACTCGTGTAGGAGTCTCCGACAAAACAAATCACATAACCCATATAAGAGTCTCCAACATAGCATATCATATAAACCATATAAGGTCTTCGACAAAATAAATCACATAACCCACATAAAGGGTCTCCAGGGTCATAAGACCAATGGGAACGATGGTCGTCTTCACCTATTAATGTGACCCGGTGATTAGATACGTGCAATCATAAAGGCTAACCCACAAAGGGGTCTCCGAGCCCAAGAAAGGCAACCCACATAAGGGTCTCTGAGCCCAATAAGGGCAACCCACATAGGGGTCTCCGGGCCCAAGAAAGGCAACCCACATAGGGGTCTCTGAGCCCAAGAAGGGCAACCCACATAAGGGTCTCCGGGCCCAAGAATGATAACCCACATAGGGGTCTATAAGGCTACATTTCACCAACTCATATAAGGGTCGTCAGGATCATAAGGACCATACACATATATAAAGGTCGCAATGACCAACCCACTTAAGGGTCTTTGGGCCAAAAAGGGGCATTTTCCCGCATAAGGGTATCATATCACATCCTCGCATGAAACGAACATGTAATAGAATGTTTAGTATTTCTACTGTACTAGTGATACACGTGTGAATGAATGTATAGTAATCTGTTGCAATAAATGTAATAAGAATATGGAAGTGATAATGAAAATAAAGAAAAAAATGAGTCTAAAATGCATATGGAACGAAGTGTTAAGAACAAGTGTTATATTAGTGTCACACTCTAGATCTAGTTCAATGCACGAACTGAATGATATGCTATCCGTTAGGCTGGATTCGAGGTGTGACGCTCAAGGTTCTCTCTAGGTTTTGAGAAAAGGTGAGAGAGGGGGTTTTCATGGGGTTGAGAGAAGTGAGGGAGACGGGTGTAACTGTAACACCCCGTGTTACGTTTTAAGGGAAAAACTGTAATTTTGTCTTATAAGAGAAAAAAATGGTTATTTCACATATTTTAAACATACTATAGAGTGATTTAGAAACCCTTTGGACCAAGTTATAAGTATAGAACCCAAGTTTGATCTTGAACCCGTCAAGTTTAAAAGTTATCCCGATAACATATTTGGGGTAACTTCTCAAGCCCATCGACACCAATACCGAGTGAATTAGAGTACACACAACATATCATTAGAAAGGTCTTTGCGTCTTTTTTTTAATGCTTCAACTGGTTCACAAAAAGGAGTTTTCTAGAAAAAGTTATGCATGTTTTATCAAAGGATGTCTGAACCAAGGGTTCAGAACCCTTGACCCATGTGCCTGACCGGTTAGGCACATGGGGCATCACCCTAGGGAGGTGCCATTACCAGTCTCCAAGGCCCTGATTGGATAGGCCTGACCAAACTCCAAACCCCTGACTAGTCAGGAGTACAAAAACATTGAAAGTTGTAAAAAAATTGCATATTTTACCCTTTTTTGACATGACCTTCAACCATTGGACCCCCACACATGTGGGATCTCATCTTGGACTAATTATAACTGCTCTAAACTCTCATTTAGGTCATTTCAAATAAAAAGAGTAAATCTTAGAGAGATTTAGGAAGTTTGGGAGAGAAAGGGAAAGTTCTTCACCAATTGGGTAAGTACCACTTCCAACGTTTAAAATCTGCTAGAATAGGTGACTTTCTTCATAGATCTAGCCTAAATGAGTATGAATTTTTATTTTCCCATCTTAGTTTGTATTTTAACTATGAAATACTTTGTTTGGTTATATAGAAAGGAGATTTGGATAAAGGGGAGAGGCTTTTAGTGGAGGATCCTCTTAAAAAACAAGATTAGAAGTATCGTGTGAGTGAATATGCATTTTATGTACACTTTTCTTTCTTAGGATCTTAAATTTGTTGTTAGTGAGCTATGTTTTGGTGGTTTCATCTCTATTTCCTCTTGAGTATGTTAATTTATCAATAGTGGATCATAGTTTCATGGTGTGAGCATATTATATAGTAGTTTTTCCTATGGATTTCTTCTTTTCTTGAGTTATGAAGCTATTTCTTGTGAATGGAGCCTTATGGGATAGATTGGGTGGTCTCTATTCTATGTAATGGAGTTTAAGAGCTTAATTTACTTGTGTTGTAGGGTGGAGAAGGCTTCTTATGGTGAAGAATGAGTTTTCCTTTTTATTTTCCTTGGAGTTCCTTAATTCTTGCATTCTACATGTTTGATAAAATATCTCTTACAAAATTTTCACACTATTCATGTCTCTTGGATGCCTTTAGATTTCTTGCATGAACTTATTGTATTTTATGTAAATTCCTTCAATTACATGTTGGCTTATAATAATCTGTGATATTCCATTGATTCATATGCTAGGATATTAGAATTCATGTGTAATTCATTGGACTTTACATCCATTAGAAATGTTTGGTGGCATGAACATGTTATTTCTAGCATGAATTGTTTTGCACTTCATAGATATTTTTACTTAGGTTTTCTATGTGGTTTATGAGGCATTGAATCACTTGGTTTAACACTGATGACATGCTCGTTTGGGTCCTTCACGAGTTAAGATGCATGGATACTTTCTATATACGTCATACTTATGTAGTAGTTATTTTACAATATAAAAACATGGATTTGATACTTGGTTTTGGATGTGACGATGTGATATGTCACACCACCCAAAATGTAAACCACTCCATCAAACATCTTGTTCTACATCATCCCAACTTTCATGACATCAGAAGTGAACCTATCACCAAAAAAAACAACACTTGTCTTCTTCTCTTGGAACATATCAAAATCTTCTTTCCTGAACATATATAAACATAATAACCTAAATCTAATATCTACTCATCATGAGAAAAATGTGTTCATACCTTTGGAGACTATGAGAACATCTTCAATATATTCCCCATGTTACTCTGCCAACACTGTGTTGGGACATGCCATTTTTCTTTCTTTAAACATGTTCTAGATAATCCCTTTTAATGTGGTCATATTCTTTGCAGTGGAAACACTATACCTTACCCTTTTCCTCTACACTTGGACCTGGACTTGTTAATCCCAAACCCCCATCATAGATGACTTCCCTTTGTAATTCTCCATCTAACCAACCAACCCAAAATCTTGACCTTCTTCAAGATTTGGCCTCCTCATGATCTCATTAGAAATGACCGATGTCATGATGTCCTCAAGGCTTACTGTATTTTTCCTTAACAATAACGTTGTCACCAAGTTGTAAAAAGAATTAGGATGCGAGGTAAGAAGCAGAAGGGCCTTATCTTCATCCACCTTGGTATCAACTTTGTGTAATTGATTCAAGAGTTTGTTGAACATGTTTAAGTGTTCCAATAGATTTTCATCTTCATCCATCTTCATCTCGTACAATTATCACTTCAAATATAACTTGTTGGTGAAACTATTTTCCATGTAGAGTTTCTCTAACATCTCCTATAAAATAGGTGCCTAATCCTCATAGCAATAAATAAAATGTTATCCATAATATAGAGATGGATTGTGTTAACTACCCTCATCTCTATGTCTCGCCAACTACCATCCTCCATCTCCTTGAAGTTACCTTTCTTCCACTGCAATGTCTTGTATAAACCTTATTATACTAACAAATCCTTCGCCTTCATTTACCAAAGAGTGAAACTACCCTTTCTATCAAATTTCTCCATAGAGAACTGATAGATGAAATTGTTGTCATTGTGAATCCACCAATTTTTTTTAGAAAGTTCGAATATAAAATTTTTTGAATCACCAGTTTGTTCCTCTTCCCCCAAACACGAACTAAATGCGTTGAAACCAATTGTTCACATAGTAGAAACAACCCTAATATTCCACTTGATGAGATATAGGCTTAAACCACTGATGATCAATGCAATCAAGAATACAAAAGCGGAAAAGAAATCAACAACCACAAATAAGACAAGACTTTTATATGGTTCAACTAAGATGCCTACCATACATGAGGAGATCCGTTCTTTACTATATGAGATGAGTGAAAGATGTACAAAGCTCTCTTGCTCAATCGCTCACCCTAGAACCCAATCCCTTAACTCTGCTATACCCTTCTCCTTCATTTCTCTCAACACTGTAAAACCCCTCTTCTCACCTGTCTCGAAACCCGGAGAGGAAACCTAAGAAAACCTAAAAGAATAATAGACTAAAGAAATATCAACCCCAAAACCTCTATCATCTCTCTCTCTCTCTCTCTCTCTCTCTCTCTCACACACACACACACACACACACACAGGAGCCCATGGAAAGAGAACCCACATGTTTCCACCTATCCTGGTTAAAGAAGGAAACCAATTCATGTGGGAAGTTTCCTTATCCCCGAAACTCAACAAAAACCCTCTAAAATGGTTCATGGTATCTGTAGGGATTGTAAGAACATCCTTCCTACAAAATATACTTTCATTAAAAAAAACATCAATGAAGACTTATCCACTTCATAGTAATCCTAAAATAGTTATCCATTTCCTTGTCTTCTATCTTGTTGTTTCGAAATTTTGGTTTTCTCTTTCTCTTTGCCTTAGAATTGACAATGTTCAAAACTCTCCTTTTCTTGAATGGTTTCTTGAATTGGTCTAAAATTTATTCTTTATCTAAAGCAGGAAGAAAAACTAATATCTCATTGCAATATGGTGTTGGCATATTTGAAACTTCAATAATGCAACTATGTTTGAGAAAGATAACTCTAATTGTTTCAAAGTTTTAATATGTTCATCCAGATAGTTCTTGTCCCTTGAAGCATCTGAAGCTCCCCTCAAAGGTAAAGAGCTCCTCTAATCCAAGTAAAAAATCAAGACATGCATTGCCTTTGCCAGTTTGTGATTACTTCATGATGGACCAATAGACAAAGGGAATGATGGGTTGGGCATTGTGGTTAAAGATTATGTCAATTCTTTGGTTGTGGCTCAAGCTAAATCTCGATATGGGATCTCAACTCAAAATGATGGAATACTAGGTAACTCGACTTGGCCTTCTTATGGAAAAAATTTTAGGTTTTAGAAAAGTCATTTTAGAAGGGAATGTTTCCAAATGGCTTTGTAATTCTATTGACTTATGACATTGGGAAGTTAGACCTGTGATAAGAGATAACTTATATTTTAGGATTTTTTTTATGATATTCACATTTTAATGTTAGAAGACATGCGAATGAGGTAGTGCATCACTTATTTGTTAGTGTAAGTTGTCAATTCCATAGATTGTAAAATACATGAAGTGGTAGATTAAGCATGGCATGAGAATATTGCATATCTTAGTCATGTCTGTAATCATCAAGTGTCCTTAGGTCCCAAGAAGGAAGACAAGCTCCAAGCACTTGAATCCAAAGATGGATCCTTCCCCATGTTGTAAAGGTCTAAGACTTCAAGACTCAAGCTTCATCAAGCTCAAGAAAGGTATATGAAGGTAATCATAATGATGTACATAGGTTAATGTAACCTAATAACATTTATGTAGTTTTATGGAGCAGCCCATGCCCCTTGTATAAGTCCTAGAGTGTTTGGGCACAAAATCAAGATAAAATGGTAGCAAAACAGGGGATGCGAATCTATCTGGGGGTGTCGGATCTATCAGCACTTAGTAGATCAATTTTCCACTTATCAGATTAATTTGGGGGGCCATTAGATTTATTCGAATGAGGTCTCAGATCAATCCAGCATGCCTTGGGTGTCTGATTGAGACACTGGACCAATCTAGGGATATTAGATCGATCCATGCAGATCAATCTGACATAGCCAGATTGACCTGACATCGTAGGAATTCAAATATATATATATAAATTTAATGCTGGAGATTTTTTGACCATTAGAAAAGATGTCAAATCAACGGTGCACAATCATGCTCATCCCCTATAAGTATAAGAGAACTCTAAAGATGTTCTCTAATACACAAGAACACAAAGAGAGATCATCTTGAGAAAGAGCAAGAAAAGCTAAGGCATTCAATCCTCCTAACAACCAAGGCTCACATTTATGAACCTTCATTGGAGATCAAAGACCCATAAAAGTACTTCCCTAACACTCCTTTCTTGAAGAATCAAAGAGGAAAGCAAGGAGAAGAGTTTATTCCCAAGTAAACCCTTGTGTGAAGCTCCAAGAAGCAAAAAGGCATCTCTTGGGAGCTTGGTGGAAGAGTAAAGCTCATAAGCTCAACAAGGAGAAATCACCATCAAGAGCATCAACTAATACACCAACCTTGTGAGGTAATTTGTATTGACTTTAAATTTATAGATCTTAGCACCTCTGTTGGAGACACTAGAGTTTAGACCACTCCCGCTGGAGACACTGGGAGTAAACCTTGTCACCACCACCGGAGACACTGGTAGTGTAGACTTAGCACCTCCGCTGGAGACATCGAAGGTGTAGGTCATTCCTGCCAAAGACACTAGGAATAGAATTAGCACTCGCTAGAGACACCAAGTGTAGAGCTTGCTTAAACAAGTAGATAGGTTATAAAATTTTAACCTTGATTGTAATTTCTTTTAATCTAAATTAAACTTAATAGCTCAGTAGTGAGCTTTGAGAGTGGACGTAGGCTCGACTGCCAAATCTCTACAAAAGCATTGTGTTATGTGTGAATGCTTGCATATGTGAATTGTCTCTACTATCTCTCTTTATCTTTGCATGATTTTTAATTCATTTATGTTCTATCTCTTACAAAAGAATATCTTTGCATCTTGCCACCTTTTTGCACCTGTAACTATAATAAATTAATTTAACAAGATAAGTGTGTTAATTTTCAAGTTATAATTGAATATCACATAATTGAAAATTAAACTAGGGGTAATCAAAATAATTTTATAAATCCTATTCACCCTCTCACTAGGATCAAAATCAGATCTTTAATTGGTATCAAAGTGTAAGCTGTGCTTATACGATCTAACAACTAGAGTTAAAAGATCTATATCCTAGTGTTAAAGTCAAAATGGCTAACCCAAAAGAATCATACTCAACCACAAAACCCCCATTCTTTGATTGGAATAACTATCCATATTGGAAAATATGGATGAGTACATTTCTCCAAGCTATGGACCTATCATTGTGGATGTCAATCCAACAAAGTTGGAAAAGACTAAAAACACCTGAAAGGTTGGGATGAAACCTGAAAGAAGGCACATGTCACAAATTACAAGGAACAGACTGCCATTTTTTGTGCCATTAGGCAAAATGAATTTAGGCGTATTTGCTCACTCACTTTGGCTAAAGAAGTCTGGGACTTATTAGAAGTAAGCCATGAGGGAACTAGTGCAGTCAAAAAGTCAAAACTTTCAAATACTTACCACTAAGTTTGAAAAACTTAGAATGGAAGAAGATGAGCAATTCATCAACTTCTATACTAAGCTTCAAGACCTTGTGAACCCAAGGCGGGAACTTGGAGATCCACTAAAACCAGATGTTGAAATTGCACTAAAGTAATCCTAAAGGGAGGATGAATAGGATATCTAATTTTTAGTCACCCCTTTTTACAAATCTTGAGATTGATTTTAAATTGATTTTAGTCTTTTTAATTTAGCCCAAGTGTGTGTGTGTTGCAAGGTATTTACTCAAGTATTTTTATCAAACACGTAATATGCAAGAGTAGTAATAAGCATCAAAATAAAGAGACAAAAAAATACACACTCAAACCACAACAAGAGATTTATATTGGTTTGGCACTAGGACCTACGTCCACTCTTCTAAAGCTCACCACCAAGCTTAGGTATATTTCATTTAGGTACTATTACAATCTAGGTCAATATACAAAAACCTACCTACTTTCTCATAAGCAAGCTAAACAACAATACTCAGTATCTCCGGTGAGTGTGTACTACTTCCGATGTCTCTAGAGGAAGCAAAACAAGCACAATAGTTAGTATGAATGCAAATGAATGCAATTTTAAGCAAATATTACTACAAAATAGTTGATGTTGCTAGTTACTCAAAGTGTGATGCTCCTTGTTAAGCTAGTTTACCTTAGCTACCCACAAGCTCCAAGTACTTGGCTCTAATGTTCCTTGAGCTCAACTAAATGTGAGTTTACTCTTGAGAAAGACTCACCACAAGTTCTCTTCAATAGTAGTGGAGTGGTATTCAAGGTGAGTGAATGATAAAGTAATTTTAGAGTATGATATTAGCTATTCAAATTCAAAACCAGTGGAATAGTGGTGTTTTTCTCAGTGGGGGGAAGCTCTCAATATAGTAAACTTAGTAACCCTCTCTAGGTGTCTTGGAGTGTTGGAGTTCTTTACCCTAATAGGAAAAGTTTCATTTTATAGAGGTAAAGAGCACCCACAACTTGGCTTCTAGGTTTCTGCAGGCATTCTGGTACTTCATGGCTTATTCATGTAGAGCTTGGACCTCTTCAAAGGCAAAGAGGTCTTTAGAGATAGAGACATTCATCAACGTATCCTCACAAACCTTTTGGATCAAATTAGGACAATGATTTTAAAATTCTTTTACAACAATGGTCTTTGAGTTGTATAGTGGTTGGGCACCTTTTATTGGTACAAGTTTCAACTAAGGTTATGAAGAGAAATCCTCACCACATGATAACTTGGAATATGTCTTGTCACATATTCATCCCATTCGAGAGCAGTTGAATATATCTCGAGAAGCATGTCTGAACATTTTTCTCAATCTTGTTGTTTTGGACTGCCAATTGAATACAATCAGGCAACAAAAAAAGTACTTTGTTTTCTTTTATATAGATTCTTGCCAGGAACTTATTCTCAAACATGTAAGATACTAAAGATGGAAAATTTTGAGTAGTAGTAGCCTTATGGAAATTCCGCACCCCTCTGTAGTATCTGTTTGCCTTCTACAATCTGTCAAACTCATTGAGCCATTTTCATTTTGGCCATTGGACCCTCTGAAAGATTTCAAATTGAAGTTGGGTTGGGAGTTTGAGAACATTTTTTAAAGCTTTTTGTTGATATCTTTTTAGATAATTTTGGTAGGGCCGACTATAGGTAGATATTTGGGCACTTAGCTAGATAGTTGTTGTGGAGTCGAAGAGTTTCTCTATAGTTGGCCCTTAGTGAGAAGACTTTGAATTATGCCTCACAAAGTAATTATATACTTTGATCAAGCGAGTTTGCCAAGATTTTGAAATGTCAATTCCGTAAGAAATTCCACAAGTTGTCAAGAAGAATGAGTTGTTTCTGTGTCAAATGATCTTATTTAATGGTATACTGCATTTTGGCATCTTTCATAGGTTGAAAAGTTTGATGTTGCCAAATAGAGTGTCTTAATGGTATTTTCCTTTATATTTTGTAGAGGTAATATGAAAACTCAAAAAGAAGTGACCTTCCCTTGTATTTCCCTTTGTATTTTGTTAGTCATCTTCCAAAATTATATTTTTCATTCCTTACCGAGATATTTATGAAAATGATAAGTGAACTTCCTAATGTTACATGTCCACATGCACAACTATCCATGACCTTCAAAAGAGGACTCCTAACAAAACTCACAATCTAATTGAAAACCTATCCTTGGTCTGTACTATAAGTGAGGATTTCTCAATTCTATGCCCTTAAGCACCACCTAGTTTTTAGTTATTTGGCATTTCTGGTTTTTTTATGAAGAACCATCTAAGTGGCATACTACTAGTCAAACATTTCCTAAATAGAGTCAACTGGTTTTAGGGGGATAAAACAGTATTTTGATTTATGAAAGATAAAATGAGAATAATGAGTAAGGAAAGAAACAAATAAATACTGACACAAACTAGTAATAATAGTTATTGAGAACTGGAAAGAAGAACTAAGAGTTATGCTTAAATCATAACCTTGTAACAGAACTATTACTTGCAAGTGGCAGAGTCTATACTTATCTATATTTTAAAACTTCTTCCCTTGAATTCTAGCCTCAAAACCATGCTAGCTCTTGCTTCCATTTTTGACCCGTAGGTAGTTAACAAGGTTTCAAGACTAGGATTAAGGGAAGAAGTTTTGAAATATAGAAATGGGTTAAGGCACTTTTCTAAGGTTCGGAACACATCACCCGATTATGTTGTGAATGAACTAAATTAAACATTACATAAGAGACTGACATGACATAAAATATGAGACATGACATATTTGACATAAGGCTGAATATAAATCTTGACAACATGACATAAAGGATGAGACATGACTTGTACATGACATAAAGCTTGACAGAAATGACTCATGCTTGACATAAAGCTTGACACAAAGTAATATGTGCAAAATGAGATTAATCATTATCATCATTGTAATCTTTGCCACTATCTTCTAACCATTTGACAAATGGTGAGTGATCTGGATATGTAGATGATAAAGTATTTTGTGTGGGAGAGTGGGTATTTGGTGTTTGAAAATGGTTACAAGGCAATTAAGATACTTAGAAGAGAGAGGGGAGAAACACATAAACTAAGACTCTTATTGCATATAAGGACGCTTACAAGGGACTAAGGGGCTTGGGACTTAAACTTAGACTCAAGGTTGTGACACCTCATCGGTTATGCCTTGAATAAACTACGAGCCTCCTATTAGCCATGGTCTCAGACTTCAATCTAAATTAAACATAAGGGCACGATATGTCTCATACTTAACATAAAACTTAATAATATGACATAAGACATAACTTATACTTGACACAAAGCTTGACAAATGACTAATGCTTGACATAAAACTTGACAAAGGACTCGTACTTGACATAAAGATTCACAAAAAGGACATATACTTGACATAAAGTTTGATGCAAAGTACTGACAACATGTGCCAAAGGAGTTTAATTATTGGCACCATCATCATAATCATTGACATCTACTTTCTGACCATTCGAAGAACAGTGACGAATCCGGTGAACTATATAGCCAAGGTGTCCATGCCTTTGGAAGGAGTCCAAATTCACAGTCATTGGGAAATCGGATTTTGTGGATCTGCAAACAGATGGGCCATGATAAGTGGGGGAATAATAATAGGACCGGGAAGGGATAATCTGGATAAGAAATGTATTGAAAGATCCTTTCATGATGGAAAATAGTTTAGTGAAATGGTAGAACCAAAAAAACCATTTGAGCATATTTTTATGTTCCTCATTTAGGTTTTGGTTAATCTCTCATTGAGTAAAATGAATGCAATAGTGTACTTTTCAGAGAGGTACCATGGCAAACATAGGGCTTCTTTGGGAAGATAGTATGGCTTTACTATAAAGGGGACCAGGAAGGGATAATCTGGATAAGAAATGTGTCAAAAGATTCTTCCATGATGGAAAATAGTTTAGTGAAAATTATGCACACTTCTTTATACCTGCTACGTTCTGAATAATGCACTCCAAAGAGCACACTACGCAGGGCAGAATAACCCCCAAGTGCAGGGTATAGCAAAGTAGTAAAAACCCAGTAAGACCGGGGTTGATCCACAGGGACTAAAGAATGAACAACCGTAAGGGAAAAAATGGAAATAGAAAATTAGCAAGAATTAAAAAAAAAAGAGTTTGATTGTGTCCTCAAGGTAAAAAAAAAATTGAATATGTTAATTCTAAATAAAAGACAGAAATGAACTAAAGAGCGATGGATTAAATCAGGAGATGAATACTAGGGGTTGGGGCTACTCATGAAAAATCATAAATAAGCTTTGATTCAGTTATCTCAGTTGGGAGAGAATGATGTGTTCTTCCCAACCGGAGTGTTTGGCAATAAAAATAAGGAATATCTTAACCCTCAAATTATGCAGTTGTTGATTAGTCATTAAAGGGTTCACTAACACAACACAGAGATTCT
>JAOXJP010229936.1:0-10865 GCA_025762735.1 Platanus orientalis | reverse complement strand
CCCTAAACTCCCACAAATGAATTCATTCCTAATTTTATCCTTTCTAGTCTTGCCACTCATCCATCTCAGCATCCTCACAAAAAGGTAAAATAAAGGACTCTCGATCCTTACAAAAAAAGAGGGGGATTGATTCTAAGAGGCCGCATTATCCTTCTCTTGCTTTGAGTTAGCCTCCTTGTTTGGCTCCAGCGTAACAGACATCGACTCAGTGTCGGCTTTGAACATGGAGAGGTCAAGATCAGGGTAAGTCCTTAGAGCCCGACGATGGAGAGTCTCGAAGCCACTGATAAAAAATTTTGTGGTCTTGTCATTAAAAACCTCAGACTCCAGGTATGCCACGATCGCTTTATTTTTGCAGACTTTTCCTTCTCTACCTCTCGCTGGGACCTCAGCTCGTCTAGAGACACCCATAAGCTTGCATTCTCTTCTTTGAGTTGATCTCGAACCTCCTCCAAAGCAGTCTCTCTCCCCTTAATATTTTCCTCGGTATCTGCTAGCTTATCCCTCAAAGCCAACTGTTCAGATTCAACCTCAGTCAACTTCTTACTGAGGTTGTTGATGTACCAGTCGGTGGCTAACTGACGATTCGCGAGGACCATCATTTTAGTCAACACCTGCAACAAGGATCTTTTAGTAATAGATTACAGGATGAAATAATCAAACTCAAGAAAAATACCTTACCTTCCTGAGATCGAAGAAGGTGCTCTTGACCAGAGTATTCGTGCTATTAGGCTAGAGGCTCTTCAGGTCCTGGTCATTGACAACCGATCGAAGGTGAGCAATGGCCTCCTCCTCATCGGTTATCAGAGAGGGTGGTAGTTTCTCCTTCCCCCTGGACGACTCCCTAGGGATGTAGGGGGCAAGTCTTCGATGCATTCATCAAACGTTGGAGCCATCTCCAAATCTGCTTCTAGGTCAACAATGAAAGAAGGAGGTAGGCCAACCGGAAGAGCGACTGCCTGAGGAGCTGAGCTGGATGTGCCCTTCTCAGTAGAACGATGGTGTGAAAACTTGGGTTTTTTTATGAGAGGGGTCGCCTTAGAGGTAACTCTCGCTAGGGAAGACTTTGACGGTGTGGCTGATATATCTGCATAAAATGAGTGAATGAAAAAAAAATTGAACAACCGACTAAAGATGGAGATGAACCAGATGTTTGACCGACTAAAGGTAGAGACAAACTAGATGCCTGACCATCTGGAAGTGAAGACGAGCCATACTTTTGACTGACTGAGAGCCCAAATGACAAAATCTCTTGGCCAAATAGGTATATAAAGAGAGATTCAGGATTCACCAATAGAGAGTAATCCTGATCTAGGTGTGTAAAGGCACGGTCTAACTTCGCGAGTTGAGCCTTAGTTAGTGGATGCTTGGCCAACGCTACAAAAATGAGGAAGATTAGATGGACCGAATGAAAAATGAGTAGGAAGATTGACACAACCAAGAATTACCTTCTTTAAGTGGCTTCCCCCATATCTTGGGGATTATTTGGATCTGATCGAGAGGCAACTCCCACGAAAAAGATTCTAAGCCATCCTCGGACGCAAAAAAGAACTTCTTTGTCCAACCTTTATTCGATGATGGAAGACCCGTGATTAATGCTCGCTCGGACACCCGGGCAATGAAATACCACCATCTTGAGTGCATCTCCATTGCCTTATAGCAGTAAAGGAACTACGGTATCATAAGGCGATCCTGACTGCTGCTGCACATGGGCCACAACACCATGCAAGCGATTAGGATCGTCCACGAGTTGGGCATGACCTGACCAGGAGCCAAGCGAAGGTGGGAGAGTAGTTGACGAACAAATAAAGGAATTGGAAACCACAGACTGGCTTCCAAAGCCTGTTAAAAAATAGAAACTTCATTTGGGAGGCAAGAAGAAGCCCACTCATCGAAGGCGGGAACCCTCGGAGTGACTGACTCAGGGATTTGATAGACACAACGCAAGTCCTCTGGTCAAGACCTCGACAAAGTAGAGAAGACTTGCTTGACAGCATATGGCACACTGATGAAACGACTCGACTTAACAAGGGACGAAGGCTGAGCTAGGTTAGGATAATTGGCATGGACAAGATTCTCGTCAAGAGCCGTAACAGACTCTTTGGACTTGGAAGAATTATCCATCTTACCGAGGGCTTATATAACTCCCACTGAGGGACCTATCGCCTCTAAGATTTGATCAAAAACACTATTAAGAAAGGAGAAGTCAAATCCTAAGACACTTAACTTTGGGAAGTGTTGTTGGGTGCGAAGGTAGTAACAAAAATGGGTCAAATGGAACCCAAAAGGGGCTCCTGTAGGGTCTAGGGTGAATCTCAGGGGGGCAAAGACAAGTGAACGGAAGTGTCACGCATGCGAATATAGAGCAGGTTTCAATAAAAATGGAACATGACCCGGAAGAAAAAGAGGAAAACGAAAAAGATGGAAAAAACCAAAGAATGGAAATGATTGAGCAGAAAATACTTGAGTAAAACTTCCCCGGCTAATAACTCCTTGGGCATGATGCGAACACGAGCATAATGGTTTCAGAAGACGTTATACTAGAAAGAAAAATTGCAATGGAGCAAAAGAGCAAAAATGAGGGAAGAGCATCAATTTATAAGATGTCCAGGCTGCCCCCGACCGTAGGATCACCCTCACAACCCCTAACCGTTAGATAAAGGCACGGTTCGATGGAAAATAGCTACCAACCTAGATGTCTTATCACCATTAATAACGTGGGGCTCCAGGTGAAGTTGAGAAGTTGGTGCATCAATCAACTCAGACGGCTTTTTACATTCCCTGTCTCTGCTCAAACTAACGGACAAAGGGAATGGGGGGGCAAATGATGATGGAGGATTTAGACCTGAGTTGCCTGAGCCGATTGATTGGGTAAACTATCCCGGTTCTTTCCAAAGTCTGCCTTGTTCACTAAGCAACCCATTATCTATTCAAATTCTTGACTAGGTAGGCTGAGCGACCTATCAAAGAAATAGTCTGAGGACTGACCCTTATGCCGAGCAACCTGTCAGAGAAATAGTCTGGCGACCGACCTTTATACCAAGCGATCTATCAGAGAAATAGTTTGATGACCGACCCTTATGCTGAGGGATGTATCATGGGCGTAACCTCACCACCGACCCTCACTATTGACCGACCGACCGACCCATCAGCGTGAACGACCAAGGGATGATCGTCTATCACTTTCGAGGTAACATATAAGCAGTAATAGCCGAGCCAACCGCATATAAGACGAAAAGCGGTTATAAGGTACAAAATGCTATAGAATAGTGACCAACCCAACACCGACACGTGTACCACTCCACTTTCACATAACTAACTTGAGGAATATTTGTGACGAATGATAGGAGGAATTCATATATCAAGAACAGGACTCCCGGAGGGGGGAGGTAAGTACAATCACTTCCAAGAGAATAAATACGAGATATCCTTTATCTCTGATCCCTAACTTAGGCATCGGAGAGGTATAGGCCAGCACCACACCAACGTCATTTGCTGCTTGTACGCAGATGAGATTAAAGCTTAAGATTCCAAATTGAGGGCTACCAGAGGACCATCTTGGTGATCCAAATCTCAGCATCATCAATATCCATTTGAATTCTAAGGAAATTTAAAATGGAATGAGTTCATGAAGTGTGTGTGTTTAAAAACTAAAGTCAGGATCATTAATATGATGAAAAGAAAAAGTAATTTTGAAGCATAAGATGCTCCGTTTAAGCTTCCAAAAACCAAAACCGTAGGCCTTTTACTGGGCATTTTGAATAGGGTTGGGTTGGTGATAAATAGAACTATCTTTCGCTATCCCTTCCAAACTACAATCATTCATCTCTCTCTCTCTCTCTGGTTGAACACACATAAAAGTTATTGGGAAAGGATCTGCTACTCCCAATTTGTCTGCCCCCCTTTGTCCCACACACAAAAAGTATAGGGTTAAAACTATAAAAACAGTTTTCAAATGAAAAAATAGGTACACAAAAATGGGGTTTACAGGGTTAAAAACCATAAATAAGTGTTCAAATGAACATTTGCTCCCTATTTAGAAGAGGAACCAAATTCAAAAAACCATTACATGCCAGCCTGTAGTGTGGGGACTCGAAGGAACTAACTGTTTTGGGTGAGCAGATCCTTTTCCATTTTAATTCCCAATTAGGAAATAGGGGACCATATACACTACTGGGTTTCCCTGAGGAGTCACTTAGATTTCAAAAAGGAGATACCATTCATTAAGTGTTGGGCATCCAGATTTCAACGAGAAATTGTTAGGTGACTTTCGTTGCTATTTATCATCTGTTTTCATTTTGGTGCATAAAGGATTCTAATGATAAAATTCTTGTTAGATGAAGATGGTATTCACTGACCATGCTAGTTTTTTTTTTTTTTTTTTCATTTTGATGAGCACTAAATCAGTCAAACCATCCCAAACTTAATAACAGCTTTGGGTTAGTTTTTTACCATCATGTCATGCATTTCTATCCCATAATGCTACATATTAGATTATTTTGCCATCTCTACTGACATTTTTTTAGTCCAACTAAGAAACTACCTATTTTGGGCATTTAAGTTTACAAATAAAAACCAAGGATTCATTGAGGACTAGTTTGGATGCCAAAATAACTATTATAAGTGGCATTAACTTGGTTAAGTTTAGGGTATTTGACTTACAAATGAATTCATCTCAAGTGAGAATAAAAGTATAAAATTGTTCATTTCTTGAAAATTGTAAATGTCTTATTTGTAAATAAGTTTTTAGTAATACAACATTTCATTCTTATATCTTTATTTTCAAAAGCACACTTTGCATAAAAATGAAAAAAAAAGGAATAATTGATGCAGAAGGATCGACAGACGTTGAGTTGTCAAATCTTGAGTTAATGGCGTTGGATTATCTTGACCGAGAGGATCTTTGCAAGAGAGGCAAGGATCGGTAGAATTTGGTATAATTGATACAAATTTTGCTATTTATAGAAAATGACAGAATTGGACGAAATTTGACAGGCTGAAAGGAAACGACGAGATCTTCAAGATCTATTATTGCAATGGACTTTTCGTCTGTAAGCCAAATTCCATCGTTTAGGCCTCGAAAATGGCATTTTTGTTATTTATAGTAAAAATCTGTTTTAGGCATAAAAATCTGGTTTTTAGGCATGTTTTCTATTTTTCGTTATTTGCTTTTCCTAATTTCGTTTTAGCACGAAATAGTATTTATGTGGTATTGTAATTCGAAGAAAAACATCTTGGAATTAATAATATTTTCAGAAGAATTCTTCTTCTTTTCTATTCTGCTGCGTCAATTGGTATCAGAGCTTAGCATCTTCTTGTGATCAATTTTTTCACTAGTTTTCATGGCTCGTGGTCAAGGTCGGAGTGGGCCGAGTCCGAATGAGGAAGTCCTCAACTGCGAATGCAGTATATAAGACGTGATGATTGAAGATCTGCAGAGACAGGTTGCGGAGTTGACCCAGCGTCTAGCAACGCAAAACTTGGATGATCACGATCTGGATGATCGCGATTCAGAATCCAGTTTTGAAAACCCGTATCGCAATACTGTTCTGGGTCGGAAACAACGTGGTCGGGATGAGCGGTATGGAGACTTCAACTTCCAAGTTGAACTTCCAAACTTTTCTGGCACTTTATAAGCCAAGGGATTCATTGATTGGCTACATGAAGTGGAGCGGATTTTTGATTACAAAGAGGTTCCAGATCGTTTGAAGGTGAAACTTATTACCATCAAATTGAAAGGACGAGCATCCACTTGGTGGGAACAATTGAAGCAGTCACGAGAAAGACAAAGAAAATCTTAGATTAGCGATTGGGAGAAGATGAAGAAAAAAATGAAGGGTCACTTTTTGCCCTTTGGATACACCCAATCCTTGTTCCAATGGCTTCACACATTGAGGCAAGGTGCGAGATCCATCGATGATTACACGGAAGAATTTTATCAACTGGTTGCCCAGAATGACTTGTTCGAAACTGAGGAGCAATTGGTCGCACGGTATTTAGGTGGTTTGCGGCAGCCCCTGCAAGATGTCCTTAGTCTCCACTCCCTCTGAACAGTTTCCGAAGCCTACTAGCATGCCTTGGTTGCCGAGAAGCAACAAGCTAGGAACAACACCAGATCTGTACTAAGGGGCGATCAAAATGCACATGGGTTCCGTCCTCAGGAACCTCATCCTATCCCACAGTCCACACAGGGCTAGAGTTCAAACCCCAACATCCGTTGTTTCAAATGTGGAGAACCTGGTCATCGATCAACCGAATGCAGGAAACCTGCTAGTAGAACGGGTAAGAATCTCCTTATTGAAGATTAGACAATAGAAGAGGAAGTCGATGTCAGAGATCCTATTTATGATGATGGATGGCAATGGCGATGACGAGGATGTTTTGTATGGAGATAGGAATGCAACTCTTGTTGTTAGAAAAAGTATGTTGGCTCCAAAAGATGATTCTAAAGAAGATTGGTTGAGAATCAACATTTTTCATACCACCTACATGATCGCAGAGCGAGTTTGCAAGGTAATTATTGACAGTGGCAATTGTGAGAATGTCGTGTCAGAGGAGGCAGTTAAGAAACTTTAGCTCAAGACGGATAGCCATCCAAACCCATACAAGCTATCATGGTTAAAAAATGGGAAGTGAGGTAACAGTAGATAGAAGGTGTTTGGTTTCTTTTTCAATTGGAAAAAAATATTTTGATAATGCATGGTGTGACGTAGTGTCTATAGATGCTTGTCATTTATTATTAAGCAGACCTTGGTAGTATGATCGAAGTGTTGTCCATGATGGATGACGAAATACCTACACTGTGAGCATCAAGGGAAAGAAGTTAGTGTTAGCACCTTGGAGAAAATGAGCCATTCATATACCAATTGCCAAGAAAGGCGTCAATCTCTTGTCTATGTCCCGATTCCTAGAAAAAGTAGAAGAATGTGTGATGTATGCCTTGATACCATGTGAAAAGGGACTAGAGGAAGATGGGAATGTGCCGATAGAGCTACAAGAGGCATTATCTGAATTTACAGATTTGATGTCAAAAGATCTACCCCTTGGTTTGCCATCAATGAGAGATATATAACACCACATTGACTTCGTGCCAGGGTCAATCTTGCCTAACATACTAGCTTTTCGCCTCAGTCCGAAGGAGTCTGAAGAGTTACAGCGCCAAGTGACCGAGTTGTTGGAGAGAGGCTACATTCGAAAGAGTATGAGTCCCTGTGCAGTTCTAGCTCTCTTAGTTCCGAAGAAGGACGGTTCGTGGCGTATGTGTGTTGATAGTAGAGCTATCAACCGGATTACAGTAAAGTATAGATTCCCAATTCTCAGGTTGGACGACATGATGGATCAAATATCGGGTTCTAAAGTCTTTTCCAAAATTGATCTTAAGAGCGGGTATCACTAAATCAGAATCAGACCTGGAGATGAGTGGAAAACGGCGTTCAAGACACATCATGGGTTGTACAAGTGGATGGTCATGCCCTTTGGTCTATCCAATGCACCTAGCACATTCATGAGGTTTATGCATCAGGTATTGCGGCCTTATATGGGGAAGTTCGTCGTCATGTACTTTGACGACATACTCATCTATCGCCCATCACAGGAGACGCACCTGGAACACTTTAGAGAGGTTTTCAGAACACTACAGAAGGAGTGTTTATTTGTCAATCAAAAGAAGTGTTCCTTTTTTACTACCTCTATTGCTTTTCTTGGTTTTGTTGTGTCTACTGATGGTGTTCATGCAGATCAATCTAAAGTGGCAACGATTCTAGAGTGGCCTACACCCAAGAGTCTACATGAGGTCCAAAGTTTTCATGGATTGGCGTCATTCTATCGACAATTTATCCAAAATTTTAGTCCCTTGATTACCTCTATCACAGAGTGCCTAAAAGGCCAAACTTTCCAGTGGACTGAAGAAGCCGAAGCACGCTTTCAGGTGGTGAAGCAAAAGATGACCGAAGCACCTATTCTTGCTCTCTCAGACTTCGAGAAGATTTTTGAAGTCAATTGTGATGCTTCTGGAGTTGGTGTTGGCGGTGTTCTGAGTCAAGAAGGGTGTCCGGTTGCATTTTTCAGTGAGAAGCTGTTAGGGTCTAAGAAGAATTATTCCACCTATGATATGGAATTCTACGCCATTGTGCAGTCTTTGAAGCATTGGCATCATCACCTTGTGCAGAAGGAGTTCATCCTCATCACTGATCATGAGGCCTTAAAGTATATTAATGGCCAACAAAAGTTTAACCGTAAACATGCCAAGTGGGTTGCCTACCTTCAGGAATTCACTTCTCCTTAAAACACCAATTAGGGAGTTTGAATCGAGTTGCAAATACACTAAGTAGGCGTGTTATACTTCTTACCACCATGAATGCCAAAGTGGTGGGATTTGACACTTTCAAGGAGTTGTATACAGGGGATCCCTCCTTCGGAAAGATATATGTAGAGGTGACTACTGGTGAGCGCAATGATTATGTTATGTTTAACGGTTATCTGTTTCGTGGTTTACAACTATGCATTCCGGACTGTTTACTGAGAGAGTAGTTATTACCGGAATTACATAGAGAGTAGCATTTTTTGTGAGACAAGTTGTTGGCATTGGTCTCATCAGATTATTATTGACTAAAGTTAACTCACGATGTGGCATGTTACGTGGAGCGTTGCTTTATTTGCCAAAGATCGAAAGGAGTCCTCACAAATGCTGGCCTATACACCCCATTACCCGTACCAAATGCGGTTACCTCGTACACAGAGGAGCATGGATTCTATCTTTGTGGTGGTAGATCGATTTTCAAAGATGGCTCATTTTGTAGCTTGCCAAAAAACTATGGATACCACCTGAATTACCTTGGACCGGGATATGAAGTTCATGAGCCATTTTTGGAAGAGTCTATGGGAAAATATGGGGACTAAACTTAATTTTAGTAGTGCTTATCACCCCCAAACAAATGGCCAGACCGAGGTGGTGAATTAGAGCTTGGGAAATCTTTTGAGGAGTTTGACAGGAAATAAACCGAAGCAATAGAATCTAGCTCTATCACAATCAGAATTTGCTTACAACCGTTCCAAGAATAGAACTACCCAGTTGAGTCCTTTTGAGATAGTGTATGGGCAAAACCTGTCAGGAGTATTGGATCTTGCACCCATTCCCTATATTGGTCGTTTGAGTATTAAGGCTGATGATATGGCAAACTATCTTCACGGAGTTCATGATCAAGTGAAGAAGACGATAGAAGAAAGCAATGCCAAGTACAAAGCATAGTCTGACAGCCACAGACGCAAAGTAACTTTTGAGGTTGGTGATTTGGTTTGGGTTATACTCACACGTGATCACTTTCCTGTAGGTGAGTATAACAAGTTACGGGAGAGGAAAGTGGGACCTTGTGAGGTCATGCAGATGATCAATGACAATGCATACAGATTATGTCTCCCTAATCATTTGAAGACCTCTTACGTGTTCAATGTAAAGCACTTGACTCCCTATTTTATTGATGTTGATAGTGATGACATGAACTTGAGGGCAAGTTCTTTCCAACCAAGGGAGACTAACGTAGAAGGGTTGAGAAATGCTAAATTGTCAGATTCTAAATTAATGGCGTTGGAATATCTTGATAGAGAAGATCTTCACAAGAAAGGCAAGAGTCGATAGAATTTGGCATAATTGGCACATTTTTTGCTATTTATGGAAAGTGTCAGAATTGCACGAAATTTGGCAGTCTAAAAGGAAACGGCAAGATCTTCAAGATCCACAGCCATGGACTTTTCATTTATAAGCCAAATTCCATCGTTTAGGCCTTGAAAATGGCGTTTTTACTGTTTAAAGTAAAAATATGTTTTATGCATTTTTTCCTTTTTTTTTTGTTATTTGCTACCCTAATTTCATGTTAGCACGAAACAGTACTTATATGACATTGTAGTTCAAAGGGAGATATCAGAATTAATAATAATTTTTAGAAGATTTCTTCTTCTTCTTTGTCTGTTGCGTCACCATGTCTTTATACATTTCCTTTTCGTTGAATACTACATCTTTGCTTCCTATCACTTTTTGGTTTCATTGTCCCAAAATCGGTATCCAAACTCATCAGAACATACCCAATGAAAGGACACTTCTTTGACTTCACATCCAACTTGTTTCTCTGATCAACATCAATATGAATATAAGAAATACAAACAAACACTTTGAGATATGAAAAGTTTACATCTTTTCTCATCCATGCTTTTTCAAGTAATCCACCATTTAATGGTATTAAAGGTCCTCTATTAATAAAGTATGCGGTTGTACTAATCGCATCCATCAAAAACTATTTAGGTAATCCTACATGAAACCTCATGCTTCTGGCTTGCTCTACAATCATTTTATTCATCTTCTCAGCCACATCATTTTGATGCGGTTTGTGTGTTATTGCCTTCTCCCTTATGATTATTCAAAACACAAATTTTAAACTCTTTACCACAGTATTCCCCTTCATTGTCAGACCTTAAACACTTAAGTCTCAATCTTGTTTCATTTTCAACCAAGGCTCTCCACTTCTTAAATATGTCAAATACATTAGACTTATGTTTCAGGAAATAAATTTGTAGTTTTACAATCGCATGATCAATAAACGTAACAAAATAGTAAGAACCACCAAGTGAACATACTTGAACGGGTCCTATATATCAATATAGACTAGTTCTAATTTTTGAAACTTTGGCATCCTTCCCACTTTAGAAAAGTTGACATTCCTCTATTTTCTCAAAAAGTAATCTTCACAAAATTCCAAGTCTAGAACCTTCAAAACTAAAAGCTTACCTTTGTTGTGAAGAATCTTCATTCATTTCTTACTTATGTGCACAAGTCTATAGTGTCATATGTCTGAGTTGACACCCATTTCAGCTAC
>JAOXJP010229935.1:0-10865 GCA_025762735.1 Platanus orientalis | reverse complement strand
ACCACAATGTCAGGATGTGTCAAAGAAAGATAAATGAGACGGTTGACCAACCGTTTGTATCTACATGCATCAATAAGTTGTTAACCATCATAGGCTTGAAGTTTCCGATTAGGATCCATAGGAGTAGCAATAGGTTTGCAACCTAACATTCTTGTCTCACTTAGAAGATCTAAGATATATTATCGTTGAGAGATGAAGATGCCTTTTTTGATCGAGCAACTTTAATCCCTAGAAAATACTTAAGCGACCCTAAGTCCATTATTTCGAATTCTCTTGCTAAGTGAGACTTCAATTGCTTAATCTCAATTTGATCATTTCCGGTAACCACTATGTCATCCACATAGACAATGAGGGCTGTGGTGAGACTTTCCCTCCTCTTTACAAACAAAATATGATATGCTTGACATTGAACGTACCCATTTTGAACCATGGTTGTACGGAATCTCTCAAACCTGTAAAGGGCCTTTTTCAGTTTACAAACTCTGTGCTTCCCTGACACGAGCTGAAAACCTGGTGGCAACTTCATATAGACTTCTTCCTCAAGTGCACCATGCAAAAATCCATTCTTCACATCAAACTGTAAAAAAAGCCAATTCTAATGGGCAGCCAAGGAAAGAACATGAATTGAATTCATCTTTGCAACTGGTGCAAATGTTTCCTGATAATCTACACCATAAGTCTGAGTGTAGCCTTTTGCTACAAGACAAGCCTTGTACCCGCCAACACTGCCATCTGGTTTCAGCTTGATTGTAAACACCTATTTACAACCAACCGGTATTTTGCCTTGAGGAAGATCCATGATGTCCCATGTCTTATTCTTGTCTAAGGTGCGCAACTCCTCCATCGCCTCTTTCCACTCAAAATGAGATAAAGCTTCTGACACTGTAAGATATAGAAATGGAAGACAATGCAAAAGAAAAAGAAGGTGATAAGGAATTAAAAGAAACATAATGGGCAATAGGGTACTTGACACATGAACGAACACATTTCCTGACAGCAATAGGAAGGTCCAAGTCCTCAATTGGGATGGAAGGAGATCAGAACAATACCTGAAGCTAAGGAGATGTCATGGAGAGGGGCATGACGATCTTTCGTGACTGACTCGAACTCTTCTCTTGTATACCTGGAGTGGCTTGTCCTTGTTCTCTCTCTGTTCAGTACAATCCTTTGTAAGGGCACCATGATCAAAAAGAAAGAAAAGCAGGTACTGGAAGAAGATCAGCATCAACTGAAGTAACACACCCCCCCTGAACCAGAGATTTTTTAGAAGAAAAGAATGAGACAAACTCATGAAAGGTTACATCCTTAGAAACAATTTTTTACCAAGTAAAGGGATGGAAACATTTGTACCCCTTTTGATTAGGAGAGTAGCCCAAGAAAATACATTTAAGTGTTTTTGGACCAAGTTTAGATTGTGCAAACTTATCAACATGTACAAAGCAAATGCAACCAAACAATTTAAGTAAGATAGGAAAGAGTGGAATTTGGAGAAAGAACTTCCAAGGGAGTTTGATATCCCAAAACACGAGAAGGAAGAGGACAACATTTGACCAAAAAGTTTTTGGGACATTCTTTTTAAACATAAGAGCACGAGTCATTTCCAGGAGATGCCTGTTTTTGTACTCAGCTACCCCGTTTTGTTTTAGAGTTTCAGGACATGTGGTTTGGTGAAGAATACCACATGTTTCAAGATAAGAAGAAAAGGATGAAGACGAGTATTCACCACCTTGTCACTACGCAGGATTTTGATCTTATCAAATTGAGTCTCAATCCTCTTATGGAATGAAACAAACATAGGAAAAACATCACTTTTGGACTTCAACAGATACACCCATGTACATCGTGAGAAATCATCCACAAAAGTCACAAAGTAACGAAATCCAAATAAAAAAACAATGGGGGCTGGCCCCCACACATCTGAATGCACAATTTCAAAAGAGAAGTACTTTTAATAATACTCATTGGATATGAACTACGACAATGTTTGGCAAACTCACAACAATCACACTGAAAGACACTAGATTTAGAACATAAGTGCAGAAACAAATGCTTAAGTAATGAAAAAGAGGGATGACCCAAACGTTGATGCCACTGAAAGAGTGAGATCGAGCAAGAAGAGTTATCCTTTATTCTGGGAGCTGAAAGTTGCTGTACTGAAGAAGCTACATGAGGTTTGCCATCCAAAACATAGAGTCCATCCTCCACATGCCCTCTACCAATCGTTGTCCTCGTCTTCAAGTCCTGAAATACACAGTGATTAGGAAAGAAAGTGACACAACAATTCAATGATTTTGTCAGATGACAAACAGATACAAGATTGAGAGTGAAATTAGGGACATGAAGTACTGAGGAGAGCAGTAAGGTAGGAGTGACTGAAATAGAGCCTTTGTCAACAATGGAAGAATAACAGTCATCGGCTATTCAGACCTTATCCTTCCCAGAGCAGACAGAATATAAGGAGAAATGAGAAGGTATACCTGTCATGTAGTTAGAAGCTCCTGAATCAATAATCCAAGAGTGATGTGGAGAGGTGACGGAAGCACTGAAGGCAGATGCTGAGGTACCTGAGTCGGCAAGAGATAAAGTGGGAGTTGAAGAGGAAGGCTCTAGACTGGCCATGAAACGATGAAGGGCCTCAATCTGACCTGCAGAGAAGCTCGAACTATCAACAGTAGGCATTGGTGACGAGGCAGAGGAGGATGTAACAAAATGTGCACCGGATCGACCTGTGGACAAACGCCACCTCTCCCAAGCTATGTTTGAGGTTGAAACTGCTGTGGAAGTCTACCATGAAGAACCCAACAAGTCTCCTTTGTATGTCTAGAGCAACCACAATGCTCACACTTCAACTTGTCTCTATCATCATAACGAGATACACCACGACCATGACCATTAAAGGAACCCGACCTCTACGTTGGATGGATGAAACTTATGCAGAACGATCAATAATTGGCTGAGAGGACTGATTCATAAGGTTACGACGATCCTTCTCTTGAGAGAGATAAGAGAAAACCTCATCTAATGGTGGAAGGGGATCCTTCCCAAGTATATGCACGTGAATAGGTTCGTATGCTGGATGTAAACCTGCCAACAACTCAAAAACCCGTTTTTCCTCAATCTCCTGATTATATAAGGCTGCATCTTCAGTACACTTAGCTTGAAAAGTCTTGTAGAAATCAATCTCTTCCCAAAGGCTACGAAGATTAGAGTAGTAAGAAGATAAAAGCTGATCACCCTATCTTAACTGAGATACTCTTTGATGTAACTCATACATTTTGGCCTTATTTCCCCTCTTAGAGTATGTTTTAGTAACTGAGTCCCAGATAGCTTTAGCTATGGATAAAAATAGATAATTATTCGCAATATGAGGCTGCATGGAATAAAGAAGCCAAGACCATGGCATTCTCGGCTTCCCATTTGGCATATGCTGAGGCCTTAGGGTCCGGCATCTTCGCATCACCAGTTAAATAGGTTGCTCTACCTTTCCCAGTAATGAATAACTTAGTTGATTGGGACCAAGACAAAAAAATTGTAGCATCTAATCGGACAGTAGTAATAAGGGTGTTGGGGGAATCATGAACCACACCACCAAGTGTAGTCATGTCTGTTTCTTGCAATGAACTAGTTGTCTGGTTGACTTCAGACATCGTGTCACCTCACACAGAGTTACACCACCTCAGTCCACAGTTCACACAAACACGAAAAATAGCCCCTACACACGAGGCTATACAAACTACACTCTGTAGAAGAGTCGACTAATCACCAAATAATGACTGCAGTCCCTGATTGAGGATCCACACCATAGAACCATATGAGATGAACAAGCGTGAGACAAAGACCACCCACAATTAGCAAAACCAGCCCACGATCAGCAAATAAACTTCCAACGATCAGCAAAAAACATCAAATATTGAAATTATCAACAGAGGAGCCCCCCACGATACACCCAACACAATGATATAGAGTGTTCATGTCCAGAAAATACAAAAAAAAAAAAAAAAAAAACACAAAATGAACAGAAAGAGGGGGCAGTAATGTTGGAGGACGAGAAATCTCATAGCGCCTCCAATCCTTATCCAAATTCTATGAGGTTTGTTACATTAGCTTCGTACAATAGTAGAGGTGCAAAACGATAAAAAACCTCTGAATCGATCACAGTGACAGACTTGGAATTTCTCTGATTTTTTCAAAGAAAATCATTAAAAATATACCTCACCTCATCAAATAACTCCAGAAATCTCTCTAAAATTTGTATAAAATCATGGCCTATCAACCTATTACATTTCACTTTGCCTAGGTTGAATGTACGAATGTTGACGTCAGCCTTGGGCTTGCTGGCATCAGCAGTGACCTTGTTGTTGGTGTTCGACAATCACCTGCTCTGATACCAAATAGGTTTTTAGAATATTGTTACGAGGTTTAGAGAGAGAGAGAGAGAGAAGGTAAAAGAAGAGAAAGAGAAGAATATGAGGTAGCCGTACAATGAAAGAATCGTATGTGTATTAGGGCTTTCTACAAACCATACGCATATATATTGATAATAGAATCCAATACATCAGCAGCCTATGGAGCAACATACATAACATAAAGAGAAAAGACATACATGCCCTTAGACATAAGTTCCCTACACACACACTTCTACAGTTACCCCCCACAAAGGTACAATATCCTAAGGTGGACCTCCTATCATCCACAAAACCAGCCCAATCAACATTTGTAAAGGCTTCAACTCTTAAATCCTTCCACCTATAATATAGGAGTCCTTGACCTAGATTCTTCTTCAAATTACATAAAATACGGTATAATGCCTCAAGATGTGATGTCATGGAAGCATGCATGAACTGACTAACCCTAACAACATAAGAGATATCCGGTCTCGTCAAAGGTTAAGTAAATAAGCCAGTGACTCTCGTTTGCCTGCAAGCGACAATTAGACTTAATGGTAATCTCACAAGGTCTACACCCTAACATCCCAGAGTCTTGGAGGAAATCTAGCACATACTTTCACTAGGACAAGAAGAATCCATCCTTTGATCTAGTAACCTCTATCCCAAGAAAGTATTTGAGAAGCCCCAAAATTTTGATCTCAAATTCCTTGGCCAAAAAACCTTTCAAGTTGTTGATCTCACGCTACTCATTACCTGTAATGATTATATCATCCTCATATACAATAAAAGTTTTCATCTTCCCTTTCTGATGCTTTTCAAAGAGAGTATAGTCCGCTTTACATTGTTTACAAACTATAGCCATTCTTGATCATGGTACTTTGAAACCTTTCAAACCACGCTTTAGGTGATTGCATAATGCCATAGAGAGCTTTCTTGAGACGACACAATTTTTTTTTTCCAGTAGAGTTCTGAAAACCAGAAGGCAAATTCATGTAAACTTCCTCTCTAAGGTCTCAATGTAAGAAGACATTCTTAAAATCAAGTTGTAGCATTGGCCATCCCTAATTGAAAGCAATTTAAATCAAAATGCGAATAGAGTTCATCTTTACTACAAGGGTAAAGATCTCCTGATAATCAACTTCATATGTTTATGTATAGGCCTTAGCCACCAATCTAGCTTTGTACAGCTCCACTATACCATTATGTTGCAATTTCACAATAAACACCCATCTACAACCTCAAAATGCGAATGGAGTTCATCTTTGCTACAAGGGTAAAGATCTCATGATAATCAACTCCATATGTTTGTGTATAGCCCTTAGCCACCAATCTAGCTTTGTATAGCTCCACTGTACCATTATGTTGCAATTTCACAATAAACACCCATCTACAACCTATAGGCTCCTTCCTACATGGAAGGTTTACAACATCCCATGTTCTGTTATTCTCTAAGGCCTGCATTTCCTCCACCACTGCTCTTTTCTAATGAGGTTGTGAAAGAGCCTGAGATACATTGCATGGAATAGAAACAAAAGACAAAGAGGTACAGAATGTCGTAAACTCAAGAGACAATGAATCAGAGCAGACATGGTTAGCAATAAGGTGCTAAGTACAGGAACGAACACCCTTTCTAACAGCAATAGGAAGGTGTGAATCATCATGAAAACTAGTGGAAGCAATACTTGAAGATGAGGTAACCTTTTGACAGACACATGAGAATCAGAGATAGGGGCAACTTTTTTCCTATGCCGAACAAACACATGAGTGAAATCTTTCGTCTAAGCCTTCTTTTGGGTGGTTGCCTCAGGCTCTTTTACATTGTGGGCAACAACTAGTTTTATCTCCCCTTGGTTATTGTGCCCATCAAAATCAAAGGAATATGGAGGAACCGAGAAAGGAATAGCCGACTCATCTTCTCCATCATGTTTATGCTCCTTCTGAAGATGAGGTTGGCTAAGGGAAAATAAAGAGAGAGTCTCATGAAAGAAAACATCTATAGAAACAATACGCCTTCGAGTAGAGGGGTGATAGCATTTGTAGCTCTTCTGATTTAGGGCATACCCAGAGGATATACAGTTAAGAGTTTTGGGGTCCAACTTGGAGCGGTCAGACTTAAGAACATGAACTTAGAAAATGCAACCAAATATCTTAGGGGGAAGAGAGGAACCTAGGGTGGAACACAAGAGGGACGTTTAAATCCCAGAATGCAAGAGGACATATGGTTCATCAAGTATGTAATAGTCTAAAAGGCATCAGCCCAAAAAACTTGGGTAACATAAATATGAAAGAGCAACGCACGAGTAATCTCAAGAAGATGGATGGAGATTCTTTCATTTAGCAATGTCACTTTTCTCAGGAGTACCAATACAAGTAGTCTAATGAAAGATGCCATGCACAGTCAGATAAGATGAAAAAGAATGAGACATATATTCCCCTCCATTAACCGAACAAAGAATCTTGAGCTCAGTATCAAACTGAGTCTCAATCAATTTGTGAAACAACTAAAAGGTTGAAAAAACCTTTTGGATTTCAAAAAATAAATCCAAGTGGCCCTAGATTAATCATCAACAAAGGTCAAAAAATAACGGAATCCAACC
Organism: Platanus orientalis; assembly: GCA_025762735.1. Taxonomy (NCBI): domain Eukaryota; kingdom Viridiplantae; phylum Streptophyta; class Magnoliopsida; order Proteales; family Platanaceae; genus Platanus; species Platanus orientalis. The sequence continues at coordinate 3,880 of JAOXJP010229935.1, read as the reverse complement.
AGGGAGGTAACTAGGATAGGTCCCCACACATCAGAATGAACAAGGGTGAATGGAATAGTACTCCTACTCGTACAAGGAGAGTAGGAAGAACGAAATGCTTAGCAAACTCCCAGATTTCATAATTGAAATATGAAATGGAATGACATAGCTCGGGAAATAGTTTTCGTAACATAGAAAAAGAGACATAGGCAAGACGATAATGTCACTGAAAGAATTGAGAATGCTGGGAAGAAACAGAGGGAGGCTGTTGTTAAACTATTTGGTGATGGAGGTGGTGTCTACTGAGCGATAGAGGCAACTAATTAACAGCCATCCATAAGGTACAACCCTTGATGCTCATGACCTCTACCAATGGTCTTCCCTGTCTTCAAGTCTTGAAAAACACAATGCAAAGGGAAGAACGTAACACTACAATTCAAAGCTTCTGTGATATGGCTAACTAAAACAAGGTTCAACTTAAATGGGGAACATGAAACACAAAGGACAAGGGCAAAGAAGATATAAGAGAAATGAAACCAATACCAACTATAGAAGACAATGAACCATCTACAATACGTACCTTGTCTTTGCCAGAACTAACACGGTAAGAGGAAAATAGGCTAGACAAACCAGTCATATGATGAAATGCTCCAGAATTAATGATCCAATGATGATTGGGTAAAGAGTGATAAAAAGAGACTAAAGTACTAGAACAGGACGAAGAGACACCACTAGGCCAAAACTGTGTGTTATAAGCGTTAAAAGAACTAAAGGCATCCATGTCAACGATATTCACTTCAATGCAATGTAGAAGCACAGCAATAGATAGAACTAACAACCACCAAAGAGACCAAACTCTCTACTGCCAAGAGTTATACAACACCATGGAAGCTATGGAATGCATAATGCTAAGAAATACAATTCCTTCATACTATCAACACTTCACAACAAATAGTACAACTTCCTAGCATCAACCCTTATGATGTCACACTAATCAACTACAAGGAATGAACCAACAAGCACATCACAATTAACCAAATGCAGTCCTTAACACCACAACTTGGGAATAGCAACCACAAGAACACCTTCCACTGATGTTGAACACTACAAGCAACAATAAATAACACCAACACTACTACCAAGCAACAAACCAAGCACACGCCTACACCCAATTACAACATATTGTTTGAAATCATGGAACAAAGGATGACACAATCCCTTTCTATCAACCGTGAGACCCACACAGCACCATAGACCATAGGTCACAATCTACAAGACTCTAGAGTCCTTCCAAAATAATGATGTGTCGAGACCTTCAATACCAACTATCATTGGATACTAAAACCCATAAATGCCATACAACATGCAAGAAAGCATTCAAACAACCATGAGAAACTTCCATACAACATCAACAACAACTAATCATCACCACAGGTGATTAGAGAAGCACCACAAGTGAAATCGAACTCAAAAGTGTACGAAAATGATGCGGACATGGAAGATCAAGTGGGGTCCATATGTAATGGCAATGGAGACTTGTAATAAGGCTCGATGCCAAGGGTTTTTTAGGTAAATTTGTAGGGGTTGACAACTAAGAAAATTCTATAAAATTTAGGAGTGTAAAAAGTCAATTTGTGGGTCCCATGGAGGGCTGGATGATGGCCTTAGAGAAGAATCTTATAAGATCTTAAGCTGTCAAAATTTAGAAGATTTGGTCTTTTAAAATTTTAGAAATCTTTTAAATTTAAAAGGCTATGTTTTTTGGGAATTTCATTGGAATCTCTTTAATATAATTGGCATTCTTCTCAATCTTGTCTGAAAATTTTCTTTTTGATCATCCATAGAGTGATTGCAAGGGAAAAATAATTTTGGTAATTTTTTTTTTTTTTCACTACAGAACATTTGAAAAATCTCTAGCATATGCAGTTGTGAGTTAGAACAGGAAGGAGCAGGAATTTGAGGATCCTGTTATGAGATCTTCTGAGAAGGTTGATCCAAACAGCAGTAATGGGTAAGTGAAAATGCCTTTTAAGATAAACTCCAGTGAATCCCAAATCAAGTCAACTCTTGAGCCTCCTGAGTTGAGTCAAAAATCCAAGTTAGCAAACTATGAGTGAAACAAAGAATTCTACTTAGCACCCAATCGAAGATGTCTCGGGGTAACTAATTCCATAGAGCAGTTCTGCACCACCAATTCACATGACAAACTGGATTTTTCCACTTCATCAAGCTCCACTGAACCACCCAACAACTCCTCACGAGAGACTCTGAGGTGTCAGAGTCCAAAAACTCAGATCAGCCTCAAGCTCTGAAGCTTTTCTTACAAAAGAGAAACCACCCCCCTACCTTTCAAGGCATCTCTGGAAAAACTTCAAGAAAACAAACTTCAGAGTATTGAATCAGTCTATTCTTCTAGACAGGTATTTCCTTCTGTTTCCCTTGCAGAAGACTAGAGAGGTGTTGAGCTGCTGGAAACTAAGATCAATTATGGACAATTATCAGTGATGACTCAGTCTCAGGGGCCAATAACTCAAGTGCAACCTCCACCGCTGTATCACCCTTGCTGGTGCTGGCACACTATTGTATAGGCTCTACTAGGACTTCCTAATCAAAGATCCCAAGCGGTTTAGCCACATGAAGATCGAGAGCATTTAAGGAAGAAGGTTCATCTCTTCTTGCAAACTGGGTGCTGAACACCTTCACTCCATCCCTGGCATTGGACACCTCAAATTATTCTTAGCAAGCTGGGCATGATAGATATCAATGCTCCAATTTGAGGGGACCTGTTAGAATATTAAGGCACATAGTTTATCTTTTATAATTGTTGTTAGTATGGTTAGTTTTATCTTTTCTCCACTTTAGTTTAGTGTTTAATTGCCTTGTTGATATATTTATTAGTGAAATATATTTGCTATTACCTCATTTTTTATTGGACTATATAAAGGAGATTTTGGGTGGGGGGCACTCGATTACTCTTCTGTCTCCTTCTCCCCCTTGTTTATCTTGATTTCTTCATCCTTTTGCTTCTCTTGGAAACAAAATCCATTATCCTTGTTTGGTGTCACAACACAGTTTATCTTGAACTCGATACTATTGAAATAGTTATCACTATGATCTTTTATTTTCTATATAAAAAGTCACCCCTGCTCCCATATCCAAGACAAAAAAATACATCATCTGCTACCATTTGTTTCTAATTGCTGACCATAATCCAATCAATTTTAAAAAGGGAAAGAAATGGTTGCAAACCTCCACTGCAAAATTGTGATTAAGGAAAAAATGATAACCGCCTTAGGCTTTGTCATGGCATACATAATATTTGTGTACTCGTAAATATTTTTGCATTTTAGTCAAATGGTTGAGCATGAGAACATAGGAGGGAAAATCCAGCACCAATGACAATTTCGTGATCAATGAATCAACTGAACAGCCACTAAATCAAAACTTAAATTATAAAAAAAAAAAACCCTTAGTTATTACAATTACCCACAGTATGGCTGTCAAACACTTTTAATAAATAGTGAAATTGTTCAATTACCACTAGAGTTCTTTATCAAAACAGGATTAACATTTCTTTTGCAGGTAAATCATCAAATGAATCCCTATATATGCTATTTTTAAGGTCAATCAAATGATTTGAACTTTGAAGAGCAAAGCCCTCTAACATAGTTAAGTGCATGTGTTTCTGAACTTATTGCCCAGAAATGATATTATTGTGTTTTTCATCAAATCAAATCCTGACTTTTTCCTGGAAATAATCAAGGGGAAAAATATTCCCCACCCATAGTTCAAAATCTCGCGCGATACGGATACGGGCCGTATCACGCGAGACGTACCGGTATCGCAGGTGTGCGACACGATACACCCATGTACAGCGAAATATCGTGATCTGGACAGGTTA
>JAOXJP010229934.1:0-10865 GCA_025762735.1 Platanus orientalis | reverse complement strand
TGTTTCAAGGCATGTTTCATCTCCCCCCACCCCCCCCCCCCAAAAAAAAAAATTAATAATAATAATAAAAACAATCCTACAATTGGATGGCTGTCATTTAGTCTAGGGATTGATAGGCATAAAATTAAATAGGAGCAAATGTCCTACTCCCAATTACTTTGCTCCATGTGCTCCCAAACACTGGCTGAGGTGTATAGGGTTGAAGCCATAAAAACAATTTTCAAAAGGAAGCAAATGTCCTGTCCAAAATTTGGTGTCTAAGACACAAGTGAACATCATATGGAATAAAATGGGTGGGAATTTGAAATTGTTGGAAACAGTTTTGAAAACACCAAGATTTTTTTGTACAAAATCTGATCGGGTGGCTATGTTTGAGCCAAAATAAAAGTGAGATCCACATGTCGTTTAAGGTGGGTCCATATGGGTTTGTGTTCACCTCAATGAGAAGAACAACTCCATATGACTGGATGCTCAAAACCGTCAATAGGTGAATGAGAAATTATCTCTAAAAGTGCTTAGTTGATCACTGGTAAAAGTGTGAAATTTGAATAGTCTCGTATGGACTAGCTCATAAATTTATGTGTTCATATACACTAATGTTGAACATAAGTTTGTGCCCCAAGGGGCACTGCTGTTTTGTAAATGGGGGAGGAACTAGCCAACATGGGTCGGGCCTATATTTAAACACACACACACGTGCACCAAACAGGGCCGAGTTGGATCAATAAGAAAAATAAATAAATATAATCATGTCCATTCCGTACGGACATTAAATCATTCCCTTTCACATATGTCTTTTCCGTACGGATGTGTAGGTGGCTATTAGATTGCAACTATTGGTCATTTGTGACTATTTGGAATCAACGGTTGTGTCCTTATATCTGTTCCGAACATACACAAAAAATCTATAAATAAGAGATTCCTCCATCATTTCATTCATTCATTCATTTTTCGGTCAAACTATTAGTATCTCATAGTGCATTCGTGCCAGTGTTAGTATAAGATAGGTACAACATAAGTTGGTTCGCTAGACATACAAATTATATGATCATTGTATCCTGAAAAGTAGACGTCCAAATTGACCGTTAGTACCAGTGCGAAGGATGAATCTGTCTTAAAGACAATGTTAAACACTAGCCTTGATTTAGTTAAGTGAAGTTTCAATCATCAAGTCAAGTAAGTAATCTCATTTATTTGATTAAAGTAGTTTCATATTTTATAGTTTCGTGCACATATATAGAATACTGAAATAATAATACCAAGATAATACAAATTTCATCTAACTCCTAGCCATTTTATTCCATGTAATGTCCCCTTGATGTCTTGAACACCAAATCTTGGATGGAACATTTCTTTCATTTTCAGATAGGAAGAAAATGTTCTTTGATGACAAAGTATTTATAGTGTTTATGGTAAATTATAAACTGACAAATACGAAAATGATCTTCTCCAGCCAGTTTATGACCTGTTAGGTCCTGTCTAAAAGGTGGCATAACATGATTGGAGGGGCAAAGGGGAAAAGCTGAAAATCATCTTTCGTGGCAGGACCTTAACAAGTCATAAACGGTAGAAAATGACCCGTTGTGTGACATGATGTGTTTGGGGTTCAAAAAAGTATTTGGTGTAAAAGAGACACCAAATTAAAAAATACATCATGTGTCAATCAAAGGCATGCTTACATAGGCTAGACAATCATTATCCTTTAAAAAGAGACATCATATGCCAGCCTTTGTATTTTGGAGCATGAGGGACCAGACAAATTGGGACTAGAACATTTGCCTCCAAATAAAATATTAAAAATAATAAAATAAATGTTTCGTGCATGATTTGGTGCCTAAGGATGGTGTCCATGACACTAGGTCATCATATGAAATAAAATGGGTGATAGTTTGATGAAATTTAAAATTCCCATCCATTTTATTCCATATGGCATCCGTAGTGTCGTGACAGGACATTTGCCCCCTAAAAAGAAGGGAGTGAATGTTCTACTCCCAAATTGTGTAAGTCCCATGCTCTAGACACAAAGGCTAGGAGGATGTATAAGATTAAAACCATAAAAATGAAATTTCAACCAAAAAAGAAAATCACATGACAGCTTCTGTCTAGCATGGGTAGTAGAACATTTGCTCCCGTTTGAATGGGTTCAACCTTAAAGGTTACATGGGCCAACAACCAGCAATTCTACGATTTTATAGTTGGGAAAGGATGTTTTGTCCAGGACACCAGGGGCCATCATATGGAATAAAATGTATATTCCATATTAAAAAATGCATCACCAACCCATTTATTCCATATGACATCCCCTGGTGTCATAGCGAAACGATCCTCTCTTGTCGCCTTGCCTTATGACCTGTTAAGGTCTTGTTAATAGGTGGCACGGCACGATTGACAAGAAAAAGTGAATTACAATTTTTGAAATATGATTTTCACCTGTTAGACAGACTTTAACAAGCCATAAGTAGGGGTGGGCATGGGCTGGGCCACAGTACACTGATTAATTGATCGGGCCTTGGGCTGGGTTTTGGACTGATCCATGAATTTAAAAAAAGTTTAATATTGAAATGTAGGTTTGAACTCTAGACCTATCATGTGATAACTAATGATTTAATTAATTAAACTACAAAATTTCATTAGGTTTAAAAAGTATAGAAAACTATATATTTAAATTCTAAGGGTTGTTTATTATAAAAAACATTGATTTCACTAGGACTTAAACACAATACCTATGTAAATAACCATTTTATCAACTAAGCTATGTAATATTGATAATTTTAAAATACTTAATATATTATATATAATACATATATATTATATATGTAAAAGTTCGGGCCTCGAGCCGGGCAGAGGTAAGCCTAAGTCTGGTCCTAAATAAAAGTTCGGGCCTAGCTTGGGCTGGGTTTTTTCGGGCCTAGCTAAGGCCAGGCTCAGGCTGGCTTGGCCCATGCCCACCCCTATCGGGATGAGTCAAGCATATGATATTGCATTTTCGGATTTGTCTCAAAATAGAATGTTAGATATATGAAAGTACTTGTATAAGTTGCGAATGGGCAAATGATTTGTTAAAATTACATGAATATGTGTTTGGGAGCTTAAATCGGGTTTATGTGATATGTGATGAGCCCCTTTTGAGGGAATTTGCTTTAGGGCCATTAGGATGATTGTATTCCATATGGTTATGAGAGGTGAATATCGATTAGATTCATGTGCTATGAAGAAGGTAAATATCATGGGAGGAGATATCCCATTTGGCTTAGAAGAAGTGTGTGTTCATCCATTGTGATGTGAAGAGAATACAAGGGAATAAGTTGTCCAATTGAAAATGATTAGGAAAAGTCGTTCTTTTTTGTGCGTATATTTTTTGGGAGGTGTTGTCCCCTTGTTTCATTCAAGTGGGAGGGATTATCCTACTTGTGAATATGTATTAGAAGGCGCTTTCCCACTTATGGATATGTGAAATGGAATATGGTATTTCATTAGAGGATTTGGTTTGGGAGACAATGTCCTAAGTATATGAATAGTTGAGAGGTGTTTTCCCATATATGTAAGAATATAGAAGGAATGTGTTTTTCTTATGTAAATATATTAATTGGGAAGTGATTTCCATATGTATGTAGATAGATGGAAGGTGTTTTCCCACAAAAGCATTTGGTGGCGAAGAATCGTCCCACATTGTATGTATTTTCGAGAGGTGATATCCCACTTGTATATGTGATACAAGGATAAGTGACAAGTGACACACGATAAGTGTCACGTGAACTATGATAAGTGTTTAGTGAACTATGATAGAATATAAGGAACATAAAATAAGTGTTTAATGGAATATGTTAGGTTATAAATAGTGACAAAGGACAAATGTTAAGTAAACAATGATGAAAAAAATGTGAAACATGAAAAATGTTAGGGTGAATAAGAATAAATAATAATTAAAACATATGAAACTAAGAATGCATAAGTCATTAATAAAGAAGATGAAACCATACGAATTTTGGCAAGAAGAACAAGATGTGAGAAAAAGGAAATAACGTACAAATATTGATAAGAAAGTGAAAGACTATAAGTCTTGGAAAGACTAAGGAGGGTACATAAGTTTCTTACTTTGTTATGAACTACATTAGTTTTACCAAATGCATGCAAACCCGTTTTATACACTGTCTCCAACTTTTGAAATTATATAGTTATATGTTATTTTGTTCTAACAAATATTTGTACTCAACCTATCCATTTCACTTTTAGGTTTTGTATACCTACCTACAAAGTCATAGACTTATCCATTCATAACATGTTCCAGATTGAAGTATATAAGCAGGTGCATCTATGGAAGTGCACCAGTGACGAGGGATGGAGAGCTCACTTGTGGGTGGTTCATTTTGATGGTTTATGGGCTTAATTATCTTATGAGATAGTTTTATTTGTATATGTTTAATTGTTGGATTTAAGATTATGGGAATATAAAGACTTGTAACTAATCATGGATTTTGTAGAGATCTCATTTTATATTAGAAGTTGATAGATTTACTTGGTTAGATTTATAGATGGATTTTTTCTTATATTTCTCTATGAGTATCATTGACCTTTAGATTAATAGTAAGTATAAAGCTCCTTATGACATAGGAGTAATGAGTCAAAATGGATAATGATGAAATGAGTTAAGTAAATATTTCCGCTGCACATGTGGTTTAATAAAGGTCCTTTATTTTCCATTACACAAAATGAATGGTTGATTTTCACAATTATTATTACTCTATTGTGTGTGATTATGTTTATGATTGTGAAAAATTAAGTTTCAAGTAGTCCTAAAGGTAAAATGAACAAAATTTATAGTGAATAAGTATGGATTTGATAACAGTGATCCGAATTCACACCTATATAAGGTCTTGAATTTGGGGTCGTTATAACGTCTCCTGTATGTAATTCCCAAACCTGGAAATTGTGCACTGAGGTGCAAGGAACACAAAGTTGGGTACCTTTTAGCTCGTCTCTCAGTAAAGAAGCATACGCTTCCCTGAAATCTCGGCATGACACATAATCTTCTTTCAATTTCTCAAACCCAGTCACCTTGATGCTCATAGTTTACAGCAAAGCAACCTTGTGGCTTAAAGCATCCACAGGCTTGTTCTCAACCTCAACTTTATGCTTGAAATGTACTCTGGAAGAAATCCAACCCATTTAGCATGCCTCGGGTTTAGTTTCTTTTAGGAGCCGAGGTATCTTAAAGTCTCATGGACGGAAAATAAGATGAACTCCTGTGGTAGTTGATACTGTCTCTAGTATCTCAATGCCTGAACTGTCGCATTGAATTCCTTGTCATAGGTGTACCTTTGTCTGACCTCACTCAATTTCTCGCTAAAGTAGGCCACAAAGTGTTCCTTTTGACTCAAGACTCTTCCTATTCTAACACCAAATGTGTCACACACCACCTTGAAAACATTAGAGAGGTCTAGGAGGCACATGACGAGAGTGTTAATCATCCTTGACTTAATCTCCTTGAAAGCCTTAGATGCTGCATATGTCTAGTGAAAATCCCTTTTTCGAATGCAGTTTGTAATAAAGACCATCAAAATATTAAATTTATAAATGAATCGCCTATAGAAAGTGACAAACCTATGAAAAAAGTAAACCTCATGAATGTTTTTAGGTTTAGGACACTCAACTATAGCTCGAATCTTTTCAAGTCTGTGAACATCCCTTTAACAGACACTGTAAACTTTAAGAAGATAATCTAAGATGACATAAAACAACATTTCTTTAAATTTGCATACGGTTTTTCTTTTCTGAGAATCTCACAGACTAGTCTCAAGTGGCCAAGGTGTTGCTCCTTATTGTAGCTATAAATCAGAATGTCATTGAGATATATCACTAAGAACTTGCCAATAAATGGCCTCAACACTTGTGTTATTACCCTCATAAAAGTGCTTGGGGCATATGAAAGTCCAGAGGGCATGACAAGCCACTCATAGAGCCCATTCTTCATTTTGAAGGCGATCTTCCATTCGTCCCCTGGATGGATACGAATTTGGTGATAACCACTCTTAAAATCTATATTGAAAAAGATAGTGGCACCAACCATTATGTCTAGCATGTCATCTAGTATCGCAATAGGAAACCTATATCTGACTATGATCTTATTAATTGCCCTGTTATCCACACATATTCTCTAAGATCCATTTTTCTTGGGTGTGAGGAGTGCAAGCACAACACATGTACTCATGCTCTCCCTAATGAATCCCTTTCTTAGAAGATCATCTACTTGCTTCTTTAACTCCGATTACAGTAATGGGGAAATTTTGGCAGTATAATCCTAGGAACTACATTTATAGCATGCTAAATGTCACACATAGGATGGAGATCATCTGGCAGGTCCTCAAGAAACATATCCTGGTACTCCCTCAAAACTGGCTACACCTCGGGAAGATACTCAAAAACAGGTTTAGGGGTAGCCTCTTTAATCACTAGTGCAAAAATAATGGCTTCCATTTTAACTTCCTGCTTGAACTCTTTCAAGCTGATAATGTGCAGGGCCTTTTTCTTGGACTCTTTAATGTTCTTTCCTTAACTCACATCCCCCTTAACTTCAGAGTTTGACTTAGGCAGAAGAGGATCAAGCTCGATCTTCTTACCCTGAAATATAATGAACATATGTTTGAGTGACCAAACAGTGTCACATCCATGTCATACACCAAGACTTGCCTAAGATGATGTGACCTACATCCGTAGGCACAATATCACACCACAAGGTATCCTTATATAAGTAAACCCTATGAGAACTTGACACCTGTGGAGAACAAGGATAGAAGATATATCGACCCTTGCCACTTGATATGGATGAGGGTGAGGAACTGGCAAGAGTCTTAAATGAGTAACAATACTAGCGGACACCACAGAGCACACCTAAGCACCATTAGAGATGTAGAATCTGGTGATAAGATGTCTTCATAATGAATGTCATATGTCCCTCATCTCCATCAAACTTAGAGGTCATTTTCCTTATGGGACACTAGACAACATAGTGGTCGAACCCCTGATACTTACAAAACTGGTCTGGGTTACCACTACATGGGTTTTCCCTGGAAACTCCTTTACCATTGTTAAAATTAGAATGGTGCGGAGGATGAAAGAAGGGACAATTTCAAGACAATGGGATAGTTCAAGAACCGAATAATAAGAGAGAAAGAAAGAGAGAGAGATGAAGAAATAGTTCATGGTAGGATTTTTTAGCTTAGATCTCGTTTTGTTTGCTTCTTCTGCTTTCTCAGTATTGATTAATGGGAGTCCAACGGGATTTTTTAATGGCTCCAGGGGTCTTAAGTAGGGTGATCTTATCCATTGTTCCCATTTTTGTTCATAATGATATCAGAAGTCCTTAGTAAAATGATAAAAAAGGCAGAGATGGGCTTTATCTCGGGATTTTGTGTGGGATTTGGGGGAGTTATGATTTTTCATCTTCAATTTGTGGATGATATAATGATATTTTGTGACACTAATGAAAGACAAGTGGCATATCTCCGTTGTGTTCTCACATGTTTTGAGGTGGTCTCGGGTTTAAAGATCAATTTGGCTAAGAGTGAATTATTTCAATTGGACAAAGATTATGACATTGAAAGCCTAGCTTGGATTTTAGGTTGTAAAATTGGATGTCTTCTGGCCACTTATCTCAACCTTCCATCGGGTGCAAGTTATAAATCAAAGGTTTTATGGGAACCTATTATTGAAAAGATATCTTCAAGACTAGACTCATGGAAAGCTCATTTATTGTTAAGAGGTGGTTGTTTGACTTTGATTAAGCTCATTTATTGTTAAAAGCCAAATTATTTTCTCTCTTTGTTTACGATCCCGATATCAGTGGCTAATAGAATATAGTTTATGTTTAGAAGGTTCCTTTGTCATGATGAGTTGGAGCATTATAAATACCATTTGGTTGATTGGAATACGTGTTGTAAGCCTATTAGTCTTGGTGGTTTGAGAATCAGGACGATCAGAATTTATAACAAGGCTCTCTTGGCTATATGTGTAACACCCCGCATTACACTTAAAGGGTAAAAAGGTAATTTGATATAAGGGTAAAATTATCCTTTCACATATTGAAATATACCATAGAGTGGTTTAGGAACCCATTGGACAAAGCTAGACGTGCAAGACCTAGGTTGAGCCTTGAACCTATCAAGTTCGAAAGTTATCCTAATTTTGCATTTATGGTACCTTCACAGGACCACCGAAAAAAGTTCCAAGATAATTGGGAGTCATTACATACCTTGATAGAAAGATATAGGAGTCTACTTTCTAGAAAAGGAAACGGTATGAAATTATGAGTCTCCTATAAGAAGTTATGCTCATTTTATCATGAGGTGTTTGTGCTGATATGCCTATGTAATTAGGGTAACTTCCTAGGCCCACTGACAACAATCCCGAGTGAATTATGATTCAAAACTTATACCCATGGAACAATCTTAAAGTCTAGTTTCTAGCCCAATAAACAGTTTGCAAAAAAGATTTTTTTTTATAGAAAGTTATGGCCATTTTATTGTAAAGGGGTCAAACCTGGAAAAAGGCATCCGGATGGATCCGCCCCATACCGAATGGATCCGCACTTAGCGGATCGATCTGCCACTATTCGGATCAATCCGGATCTGTAGTGTTTTACAAAATTTTTTTTAGAAACTTGCTAGATTGATCCGGCACCCATGCAGATCAATCCGACTATTGGGGGGATCGATTCGACACCCTCTGGATCGATCTGAAATGACTTAATTTTCACTTTTTTAAACCCAAATTGATTTTTCTTCATTTTAGGGAGTGTGAGACCCTTCCAACTCGATCCAAAACCCTATAAATAGGATAAAGAAACCCTAATGGCCTCATTTACATCAAAAGAAAAAGAATTAAAGAGGTTTAGAGGACTTGAGAGTTAAGTGTGGGAGCTCTTCCCCAATTGAGTATGTTCCACTCCCAACTTTGAAAATCTTGGTAGAATGGATAGTTTTCTTCTTGAATCTTCTAGTTCTACTTGATTTATGTTATATCTACTTCATTTTACAGAGAATAGGACAAAAGGGTAGGAGGTGTTGGAGGACCTTGAAGCATTGACAAAGAGAATGGCTAAGATAATGAGTGTTCATACATGATGTGCTACTCCCTTTTTTATCCTACAGTTTTTTCATGGTTATTCTTCTATTTGGTTAATGATTTAGTGTTTTCATCATTTGATGGTGGTTGAATCTATGAAGTTTGGCAAGTTCTTCATCATTTAATTTGAACATCTATGAGATTATGTGAGTGTCTATACATGATGTGCTACTCCCTTTTGTTCTCCTACTATTCTTTCATGGTTATTCTTCTATTTAGTTGATGTTTTAGTATTTTCATCATTGGATTGTTAAATCTATGAAGTTTGGGAAGTTCACATCACTTGATTTGAAGATCTATGAGATTTTAGTGAGTTACATATTCGGTGTTCTATTCTTTTGTTCTTCTACAAATTTCTTCATTATTATCCCTTATTTTGATTAGTATTTCGATTTCCATATTACTTGATGGTGAAGTCTTTTAAGTTTTGCAAGATTTCATCACTTGATTTGCAAATCCATAAGCTTAGTTTGGGTGAGATTTCAATTTTTCTTCATTTTTTGTTGCATTGTGGTGGAAGTTTTGTAAGTTTTCTTCATCCAAACACTAAATCCATGGATGGTTAGTGAGTTTTCAAGTTGATTTCTCTACCCTTATTATTTCTCTGCACTTTCCTTTATTTTTGGTTTTCATTTTAGGTGAGATGACAGATTTTCATTACTTCTTGCTAAATTTATGTGAGTTTGATAATTCTAACTGTTTTATGGAGTGGTTGATTTCCATTTTACCTTGGTAGGGAACTTGATTACATGAAATTCTGGATTCTATTTGTAAATGGTAAAATCCATTTCGATTTGTGTATGTATTAGTTAAGATTTAATTCTTCTACCTTTCTACTATCATGAACTCATTGAAATCCTAAGCTTCTCCCTATGATTAAATGTAAGAAGGTTGAATCCATAAGAAAGTAAAAAGGGGAAAATGATTTCCACTCCTTATGTTTGATGTTTGACTTTATTTCCCCAGAAATGAGATTTCTATCCATATCATCATTGGTAGTTAGTAGTCTTTACTTATCTTAATTGACTCTGAGCTCTATTGTTTAGGCTATCTTGTATGCTAGTTTTTCATTGATGCTATTATTATGTTTTTCACTTGATTATATTCACTTACACTTGATTTGATGAGCTCCATATTAGTATCCTTGCATCCACATGCATAACTTGTTTAGGATTTTTACACTATCGTTGGTTTTAGAAAGTTAGAAGTGGAATTTTTGAGCACTTGGTTTTGGTGTGAGTATGAGCTACTACTTTCCGTTTGGTTTTAGGTATGGTCTTTACATGGTCTCACTTATGAGTTTTGTTACCTAGATTTCTCTTGCATTATATCTTTATGCTATTACATATTACTCTATATATGCATTGATTTTAAAGTACCGTTCTAATTCCGAGGATTTTGTTTTGGACCCAATCACCGGGTGGCATTAATAGGTGAAGACGGCACCAGTTGCCCACAAACCCTTGATGCCCTAGAGGATTTTTGGGGGCTAACTCTTGATGCCTTAGGGGATTTTTACGGGCTATATTAGGCTATTGACCTATTTCAGTTTAGGTACCCAATCACCGAGTCACATTAATAAGTGAAGACGACACTAGTTGCCCATAACCCTTGATGCCCTGAGGGATTTTTACGGGCTAACCCTTGATGCCCTAGGGGATTTTTGTGGGCTATATTGGTCTTATGACCCCATTTATGGACCCAATCACCAGGTGACATTAATAGGTGAAGATGACACTAGTTGC
>JAOXJP010229933.1:0-10865 GCA_025762735.1 Platanus orientalis | reverse complement strand
ACTAATGGTTAGGTGTAAAAATCAACATCTTTCTTTATAAAATAACATTTAAGGTGACTAAGAATAAATCACAAATTGGATATATAGCTTTTTACAAATTAGTAGAACATTACTTGTAGGAATTATTTAGAAGATCAACATTCTTATAATAGTTTGTACAATCTTCAAGAACAAACCCTATTTTAAAACTCTTGATTTTTTATCTAAAAACATAGTTATACATATACAATCAATACAAAATGGATTCAAACGGATGATATAACTATTTAACATTATATAAACTCGAAGATCATTTACTTTTATATCATGTTCTTGTAAAAGTATTTTATTTCTCTCAAAGCCTTGTTTTAGAACCTTAGGCAAAACCAAAATCAATGAAAAATATTCAAATCCAGTTCAAAATTATGTTTAATCTCTTCAAAACGGAGTAGTAGAGATCTAAGAACGTAGGAATTCAAAACAAAACAATAGTTTAATGTTTTCTTACCTCTTGGTGTGCAAAAACGTTCCTAAGCTTTAAGTTCTTCAAAAATCTTTCAAAACCTAATTTTTTTTCTTGTTCTTCCTCATTTCTTTGTTCTTAAGGTTTCGAGGTCAAGTTAGGTCAATTTCTATCCATTATATAGATCTCTTAAGAGTCCTAGGTGAAGTAGAACTCTAATTTGGGTCAAAATTGGAAGTTTCTAAACTTAAAAATTCAATCCTCGCGAAATCGGATCGATGCAGGTCAAAATCGGATCGATCTGGCATGTTTTGGACCACTTTTCCTGTAAACTCTGAGATGCCAGATTGATCCACTAAAGATCAGATCGATCCACTAAGTTTGGATCAATCCGACAAAATCGGATCAATCCGGTCGGATCGATCGGGATGGCTTTTCCAGATTTGACCCCTTCACACTAAAATGTCTATAACTCCCTCTAGAAAACTTAGAATCGATCGTTGTTTGTTGTGTTGGAAACTAGACTTCAAGACCTTTCTAACAAGGTATACATCACCCTCTAATTCATACTGGATTCGTGTCAGTGAGCCCAAAAAGTTACCCTAAATCTGTGAACCTGTCAGCACTGACACATTGTGGGAAAATGATTGTAACTTCTTCTAGAAAAATCCGATTCACTTACCGTTTATTGTATACAACTCTAGACTTCTGCGCCTATCTAAAGGTATAAGTTTCAATTATAAATTCTTTCTATGTTTTGTTGGTACATTTGTAAAGTTGTGCTGATGATCAGATTAACATATGTGCATTTAAATGGTCCTATGTAGGTATAGAACCTATGTGACATGTGTTAGCATTATAACTGTGACATGCATATAGTAATATGTGCATCATTGGGTGGCTTGTTACACTTGGTAACTGTCTTCAGTGACATATGGATTGGTGTGCTTAACAACTTCCCAAGCAATAATGAACCCCTTAAATGATCTCTACTTAGACCAATCATTATTGTGGACTCACTTTATAAATTCCCTCAAGGTTCCCAGTCACACCTCCATGATTGGTGGTAACTCCAAACCACACACAAATGTAAAATCCCACATTTGATCATTTATCATTAGTTGTTTAGGAATTCATTCTCTAACCTCCCTTATTAAGGACTTGAGGTCTAAATCCCTCGTGGGAAAGGGCTCCCACAATCCCATTGGGGCCTGCCAAGGCTAAGGCGATGGATGGCACATTGCAACCCGAAGGGATCCAAACCTTCCACACTCACACCATCACAACTTAAGATCTTGCAAGGGGAATCATTACAATTCATCTTCCATGGACTAGAACGAAGCCCACACTCACACCATTACAACTAGAGATCTTGCAAGAATAATCACTCTGATTCTTCTACTATGGATGAGAACGAAGACCATGTACAACCTACAAAAAGCTCCCATGTCCAATTGGACCAAATGGAATTCCTCAAGGTAATACTAGATTCTATAGCTAACAAAGATGTCAAACTCTTCCCCAATAAACAAAACATGCCAAAACGTAAGGAAAAAAACAATGTTGGAAGTTCAATTGCATTTTGTTGGCAGTGGTTGTTTTTATTTCAATTTTTCTTCAAGGTTAATTACCAAAAACCCCTTTTGAACCATCTGACAATATATGCAGTCTCACTTGTACTATTTGACAATACAAATCCCCCCCTTGATTGGTACTATTCATTTTAGAAAACCCCCACCATCAACTCTCCGTCTTTGACCAAATGGCTCTTCCTTTTTCTTTAAACCCCATTTTGCCCTTTGACATCAAATACTGTTTGAAAAAAAAAAAAAACCTATTCATCCCTATTTCTTTCTCTTCTCCTTTGGAACATATCTTCTGTGATGAACTATACCTCTCTTCTCCAGTGAACAACACATCTTCTCTAGTGAACTATACCTCTCTTTTGCGGTGAACAACTTATCATTCTCCAATGAACCAAATCCACTCTCCCTTATTCTCTTCCTTCTCTGGAAAACTAAACCCCTTTTTCTAGTCTCTCTCCTCACCATTTTCTTTGCTCTGTGTGATATGCTTCATTTTTTGTTATTTCGTATTTGGGAATGATTCACTCACCCATGCTTGCTCACCTCTTTCCTTTAATGTTATTTCTATTTCTATTTAGAAAGATTGAATCCATTATGGATTGCTATAGGTTATTTTTCCTTTCTTGTAATTTTATTTTCTAGTGCTAAGAGTGCTACATAATTGTAAGTTTACGGGTTATTTGAAAGCAAGTAAGAAATATCAATAATCAAAATTAGAGCATTAGCTCTTAGTGGAGGTCCTTCACCCTTGAAGTGAGCATTCTCTTATCACTTTCTCTTTTTTATTTGCTTTTGTGCTTGATAGAACTTAGGTTCTTATCAACTTGGTATCAAAGCAGTAATTTCTTGATGGTTTGGTATCATTGATCTCAAAATATGTTGTTATCCAAGTTCAAAGCCTTAGAGGCAAAGTTGGAGACCTTTGAAGCAAAGATGAAGGTAAAGTTCAATGCAAAGTTTGATAAGATAGAGACAAAGTTTGATTCCTTAAAATCTTTGATCGAGCAATTACTTTTGCAAAAGCATCCTTCATCAAAGTCAATCTTCACTTTGAATATTAAATACAAACAAGGCACCACAACATTCTACAATCGTCGTATCAATAAACAAGATGGCCAAGAAATGCAACAAAATCTGGTGGTCATTGAAATTCCCACTATTAGTAAAAGCCAATGGAATCCTACAGTCATTGAATTGCATGAGAAAGCTTTTGCACCCCTAGATTTGATTGACGCTACCTCTTATTTGAAGATGATCAATTATCATGAAGATCGATTATTGAACTTAAATAAATGTTTTGAGAAACTTTAGTTCTTGATTGATTCTGAGACAAGAAATTATCATCTTGATGGTGGTTGAAATTTATAATACACATAATCAAATCATTGATCATGTAGTTATCAAAGAAGCAGCTAATAGGAAGGATGCACCACTATGATCTGATTTATGAAGATGTGGGACCCTGGTGGATTAACTTTTTGGTACTACAACCTTGGGGAATGATATGCTTCATTTCTTGTTATTTTTATTTAGGAATGATTCACTCGCTTATACTCGATCACCTCTTTCCTTTTATGTTATTTTTATTTCTATTTAGGGAGATTGAATCCATTATGGATTGCTATAGACTGTTTTTCCTTTCTTGTAATTTCCTTTTCTAATGCTAACAGTGCTATATAATTGTAAGGTTGCGGGCTGTTTGAAAGCAAGCAAGAAATATCATTAATCAAAATTAGAGCATTAGCTCTTAGTGGAGATCGCCCACCCTCAAAGTGAGCTTTCTCTCATCTCTTTCTCTATTTTATCTATTTGTGTACTTGCTAGAACTTATGTTCTTATCACAACATAACCTAGGTGAACCTCCACAGCCGGTAAGTTGAATCTGTTTAGATGCCAATGAATTTAGCTTCTGCTCATCTACCACTTCTCATTTAACCTTCTATGCTAGTAGCTTAAATGGGTTATACCAAGAGAAATTCGGTTGTGATGGTTTTAACAGATATTTCATTTATTGGGCCTCCATGGGGCTTAAACTTGCAATTTCCTAAGCCTGATTTCTTCACCGATGTATGATTATTTTCTAGCATTGGAGTGGCTTCTAATATAGAGGAAACAATTCCTTTAATTGTGAAGTTCCAACACCGCAACCTAATCAATCGAGCAAGGGGAGAAAACATTGAATCCATGTTTCACAACAAACAACCTGCATGTAAGTTTTTTTTTCCCCTTGCTGAGTTTCTGAATTGAATGAGCACGGCCATCACTCAATTTTGGCATGCTTCTTCTAGGATACACCAGAGAAAGTGGGAGAATCTAGAGAGAACAGAGAGAATACAAAGGTTCTGTTTCGGTGTTTAGGTAAGATTGTGATGCCAATTTCCTCACACCTTTCCCATATATTACCAGAATATTTAAGGTTCTTGTACAAAGTTCTTGTTGTCAAGCATGACAGCATAAGCTACTACACCGTTATGGGGTTTCGGCTTCCGTATCTCTGGCCTTAGTACAACTAAATATTACCAAAGTTCCTATTTAGTTGCATGTACAAGTTCCTCACACCGAGGCAACCATTGGTTGTAGTTGGAATCACCTTCAATTGGAGCACATGGTTTCCACTTGTAAATTTCTTGTGTGTCATCTGGCTTAAGCACAGGGTTTCAATCTAAAGAACAATCGGAGTTGAAACCTCCCCCTTAAGTATTTATTTAGTCTTCCGTCAGCCAAGAAGAAAGCATGTCATCGACTTCCATTACCTGTGTAAGCAAGATACCTGAATTTTCCATTTCTGATGGGAGCAAGGGCAAACCAGAAGCGTGATGTTAGACTTGAATTTGTGAAAGGTAACATGTAGGAGTAGTTGTTGGGGGCTGGAATGGGATCGTGTTTGTGGTCCAAGGAAGAATATATCACTTTAGGAATAATCCTGTAATAATACCAGGTTGGGGATCCTGTGATGATCCCCAGTAGAGAAACCATGTGATAATCACCAATTCGGTCGGGGATCCAACTCAGAAGCGGTTTTCTTCTTCACCATTTGATAGGTGGTGGCGGAGATGGTCATCTCGTGAAGTTGGTGCAACGAGACTTAGCAGTAACGGTTGGAGCATCCATGAGAGATGCTGTGCGATTATGGGTTTTGCCTGGTGCTGCGTGTTTGGTGTGGCATGAAGTTTGGTGTCCATTTCAATGGTGGAGGAGTTGTCGATTGTAAGGCAGGTGTGTTTATTCGGTGCTGCGTGTTTGCATGTTTGGTGTATGGTAGGTAGCTGGTGGAGTCTGTTAAGAGGATGGTGGAGTCTCTATGGAAAGGATGATTGGGAGAATTTAAAAGCACAGTATATAGTGAGGGATTTGGGAATGCGTTTGAACGGGTTGTCATTATCAAAGAAAAAGTATCAGGTGCCTGTATCATGAAGGAGGAGAGCATGGGAAAAGAAGAGGAATCATAAAATCAATTAAATATGTTTTTTAATACATGGGTACATCAGTAATTTAAGGTCACATAAGGTTACCAACCAAAATCTTTTCTGACAGTCATTGGGGGGTTTTGTTTGTGAGATAGAATAGGGGGAGACCATATATTGTCAGATAGTTCAAGGAGGTTTCCATGATTAACCCTTTTCTTTATGCAAATTCTGCGGTAACAAAAACCTTACCATACTTTTATAAGTGGTGATGAAAAGTCCTACTCTTCCAGAGGTTTTAGGTTACACCTAGTGCTCTTCCAGAATCAAGTGTGCAAACTAAGAATCAAATAAGGTGAACATCTTAAGGTGCCTTCTTTTTTCAGTACCGCACAGAAAAAATGGGCTTAAATAACACCTCTCCTTTCCTTTTCAATGTCGGCATTTCAAAATTTAAAGTAGGCCCTATCTCATTTTGCGTATCTAGTCTTATGCCCATCCACAAAACGCCCTTGAAACCAATTAAGCTGCAATGTCACTATTTTCTGTAATTTCTCTAGGTATGATCACCAGCCATCTTCCTAAACCTAAGATCGTACTATAACAGATGCTTATGATACATGTGCATCGCCATTGTAACATAAAGCCATATTATCAAGTCTGAAATTATATATTCCAACACAAATTAAAAAGAAAAAAGTTCACCCCACTTTTGTGTCAGCACATTTCCACCAGTGACAAGACCTTTTTAAAAACTACACAACCCAAGCAGAAACATCACTTACACTAAATGATCTCTCTCTCTCATTCTTCTGCAGCACTTGCAGCATTTAAATCCACACTCAGGTCCAGAACCTGCTCACAAACAATGACATTAATACTGCTATAACAAATGACACTAACACTGCTATGACCCTGGACCAAATTGGGTTGGTTTAGGTTATTAATCTTAAAAACGGGTTAGGTCACTCAGGTTGATATACAAGTTGAGTTCAGTTAAAAGGCTGAATGTTCCATTCCTAGGTTGCGGCGCTGGTCCTTCTGCAACGTGACCAAGTTGCACTCCTATCACAAATCCAATGGTGTTGGTTGCAGAACACTTCAAATCATAATATTTGTCAAAGTTGGTTCCAAAAACTCCTGCTCATCCTATACCATTGGATCTGGTTTCACAACTCTTGCTCAACCTACACCTTAGGATCTTGGATGTGAGAACCTCGGTATTAGGGTCAGCCAAAGAACATTCAGCATTACAGAATTTTACAAAAGGGTTTTCAAAGGCCAAACTCAGAACCAAGTTTGGTTGATATATCAACCACAAGTAGCATCCAAAATTAAAATGATATATGAACACAATTTTGATCTATTGACAAATTTAGATGGACGAAGAAAATAACTCTGGCAGAAAGACTAACTATTACCTTTCCAGTGATCATAGTATACATGTTGAGAACATCCATGACAGTGGACTCAAAGTGTGTTGTGGCATCGTAACTCTGTTGAAGAAAAGTAGGCAAACACTAAGTCTGTGTGTGTGTCTGCTAAGTCTGCGTGTGTCTGCATTTATGAAGATGAAACATATATGGTATCAAGATGCATTAAAGGACACTCACCGTCGATATAAAACAATTGTCCAGAGAAGGTTCATTGACAGGTTGGAATCTGTCATAAACATCAAAGAAAATCTCGTCAACAGGCCCTAGAAGGTCAATTCCAGCCTTTAATTCAATCTCGGGCTGATTGGTCTCTGCTTCTGTTGAAACAAATGCAATGAATTTACCCTTAGGGGCAACATTGTGTGAATAAGAGCAACAAAAAAGGTACCTGCTTCACCAGAAGCATTATAAAGATTAGCACATAATTAATATTTAAATACTTGGAATCATACTGATCTTTCAAATACTGAATTCAACAAATATATAATTTCTAATTTTACAGGAAAACAAATTAATTGAGCCATTCATTATAGAGGACATTCTAGTGTTTCCCTAACCCTGTTTTTATAATGGTAGAAGGCTGTTTTCTGGAGCATCCATCAATTCTGTATAAACATCCAAATGAATGAGGTTGCGCTGCAGCCACATCTAGTTGTTCTATGGATCTTATGTACGTTCGACCTCACAAGAGGGCCAAATTCAAAAGTCCCATAAAATATCTTGATTTCAGATACCGGGTACTTAAGATATATTAGATTCAAAAAATTTATTTGACAATAATTTCTACTTTTGTAAGATTTTGGTTAATCTATGTTAGTTTACAGTTAGTCAGTTTCAGGGGTTATTTATTTTTAAGTAGAAGTCGAATTTTCAGGAAGTAAAAAAGTTTTATTGTTGTCATTTTTTCTGAGTCTTATTTTGGGGAGCTTATCCGTTTGGCTTGATTTTATATCATTGGAAAGTTTATTTAGTTACCTTTCCAATGAGCCGAAGATCTTGTGAATCCGATGTGATAGGCTTATGACCAAAATACTGGTAGGGTATCACAAAATGATAGGATTTAAAAGTCCAACTTTAATGAGTCTCTCTAGGTAATTTCTTAGTGATCAAGGTTTGTCTGGGGTTAGTAATAGTGTTTGTTTGTAAATATGAAGGAGATGGAAGTGGTATAATACAGAGATAGAAATTTTTTTTTTTATTATTCGGTAAGAAAAAATAATTTTATTGAATGAATGAAAGTTAATTTTGGTTGAAGGCTTCAATCGTGTTAAATCCTAGGCCTAGGTAAGATTTCTTTCTTCTCTTGAATCCTTTATTATTTAATCTTCTTCTTCCCTCCTTTTATTCTTCTATATTTTTCTTCTTTGCTTTCTTGATTTCTTAATCTGTCCTTAAAAAATGACAATAAAAACATCAACCATCTCTATTTCATTAAATCAGCATCCTACCATTTAACTCACCACTATTCCTTGTAGTTCAATCCTAGATTTCTTAAATGCCTAGGTTGTCATACATCAAATTGGTATTAGAGCCAAATAATTCATTTTCCAAGTCCATTTCTTTTACTTTTCCTTTCATGACTTCTATTAAATCTGCTATTGCTTACAAGCTTGACTCTATGTCCAATACATTGAGTAGTGCACAGCATTCTTAAACGCACAACCTAGATTCCATCATACGCAAATGGATCCCATCTAATCAAGCTTGGATTCCATCAATGCCAATCTAGAGGCTATAACAATTACCCTTTTAAGGTCAACAACAGCTCCACTTGCCCATACCTCATCAATACCTACTGCCGCCTCATGATTGTACCAATCTTCGAAAAAAAGAATGTTTTACTGAGTTCACCTCCACCAGCACTTATGCCAAAGGATGAAATCATGAGTATAGGAATAAGAATTCAACAAGGCAAGAGAATCTTCCAATCTGCTCGAAGGTAAAGTCTCATCGATAAAAGCATAATGGATTGCATCAGAAGTCCATTTGTGGTCCTCAACCACAATCACCACATCTATTGCAAAGCCCAGTAAGATCATTGAGTGATAAGTATAGAAAAAGTTGTTTATTTCCAAATTTTAGGGCGAATTTGTCCCCACCCCATGAAAATGATGCAGGATGTAGCCACATCTATTTCTCTATGGATCATTTGTATGTTCCACCTCACAATAAGGATAATTTCAAAATCCCTATAAAATAACTAGATTCCAATTACAGGGGTATTTTAGGTTCAACATTTGTATTTGTCTATAATTTTTACTTGTTTAAGTTTGTGATTATCTAGGTTAGTTTTCTGTTGGTCAGTTTAAGAGGTTTTGTATACTTTTTAAGTAGAATAGTTTTATGTAATTTTTAGAAAGTGAAAAATCTTATTTCCGTCACTTTTCTTTAAACCTTATCCTGGGAGTCATAACTTACTAGTTGGCTTGATTTTGGTGTCGTTTGAAAGGTTATCTAGTTACCTTTCCAATGAGTCTAACATCTTGCAAATCCAATGTGATTTGAGAGAGATGACCAAAACACTGACAGGGTACTGAAATACAATGGGATTTGTATTTTTCAAAGTCCTACTCTAATGAGTTTCTTTAGGTAATTTCTTAGAGCTCAAGGTTTGTTTAGGGTTAATAATAGTGTTTGTTTATAAATATGGAGAAAATGGAGTGGTATAATACAAAGAAAAAATAATTATTGAATGAGTGACAGTTTATTTTGGTTGAAAGACTAACCATGTGAAATCCCAAGTGATCATAAGCATAGTTATTAGAGCGAGAAGCGGGAAATGATGCTCAATAAATCCTTGGGAAACGAGAAGCAAGAAATGACTAAAAGTATCTAAAGAGCGATTAGGAAGCAATTGGGAAAACAATTAGGAAGCAGTCGGGAAGTGAGTAAAGTGCAATTTAACTTCAAACCATTATTAGAGAAGAAAAAAAAGTACTGTGAAATGAATAGAAAATAAAATGATTATTATAAGAAAATGCATGATTACTAATAGGAAGTAAATAACAAAAATTTCGCAACCAATAAGTAAACTATTATAATTGATTGCCAATAGGAAGCAAATAACAATAACTTACAATCAATAAGTACAGCTACAATACACAAAGGAATAAACTCAATAAAGTAATAAACAAACCTAAAAACTATACTATGCAAGTAACAAAAAATCATTACATATAAATCAATATCCAAATCACTTGCCCTACCATAGATTTTACCTTGTAAGAATTTTTCTACATAATCAGGCATCTTCGAGTTAGACTATAGAAGACCTTGTATAAAAACCATAGGATTTAAATCTTTTTTTTTATTGAAATAAAATAATTTTAACCAATAAAATCAATTTTAAATCTCACAGAAAAATATTTTATTCAATAAATCAATATTAAATCTTCGAGTTAGACTATAAAAGACCTTGTATAAAAACCATCAGATTTAAATCTTTTTTTATTGAAATAAAATAATTTAACCAATAAAATTAATAATAAATCTCATAGAAAAATATTTTATTCAATGTCAATAAACATTGGATTACATTAAATAAATTTAAATTTCACTTCTTTAATCGCTTTTCAATTGACTCTCTTCAAGGCTTCCCCAATCACAGTCGATTCTCTTCAAGGCTTCCCCAATCACTTAACCATGCTTCCCAAATATGGGAGGCGTGCTTCCAACAATTTGGGGAAGTGGAACTGAATTAGGTTCTCAAACGAGCTTCCTACCTTGTACCAAGCTTCCCTACAACTATGCTTGAAACCGTTTCAATCCTTAGCAGTTTCCTTCAAAGTAAAGAAACACAATGGAGAGAGAGAAAAAAAAAATGAATCTCAAGACACTCTCAAAAACCCTATTTTTACTATAAGCCCTTCTGACAAAGTTAAACATTCCAGCACCATTTTTTTTTTTTTTACAATACAAAAACTTCATTATTACAACAACAACAACAAACAGCCTTATCCCCACTATTTGGGGTCGGCTACATGAATCCTGTTACGCC
>JAOXJP010229932.1:0-10866 GCA_025762735.1 Platanus orientalis | reverse complement strand
GTCCTAGTGCCTTTCCTCTTATCTTCTCTCCGTAAGTTTAATGTCACAAAATAGGAATTCCCACTTTTAGTCTTTCTGGAGTATTTAAGGTTCTAGAAATAACTTGAATACATTAATTCAAGGAATTTTTGAGGAAGTTATAGGAAGAGATGAATGGGTACATTAATTCAAGGAATCCTTAAGGAAGTTATAGGAATAGATGAATGGGCACATGGGGTAAGAAACTTAAGGATATGCGATTTTTGGAGGATGAAGATTTAAATGAGTCCTAAAATGCAATCCTAAAATTTTCGATCACATCTAATCTCATGCAAACACGTTCTTCAAAAAGAAAACATTTGGGGACTTTTGAGAGTTAAACAAATAGGAATTAGATAGGCTTTTCTTGCTACAAAGGAAAATAAGATAGCTAACTTTATTAAAAAAAATTCTTTGGAGAGTCCTAAATGAAAAGGAAAATTCATCAAAAGAAACTTGATAGTAGAAAGATAAAGTTCAAACGATCATTACAGTTAGGAGGTTTCTTTGTAAGGAGAAAGATTTTAGAAAGTTATTTAGTGCTAAGAAGCTCATAATGCAATGAACAAGGTTAGATTTAAGGCATATGATGATTTGTATCATAAGTTAGTTGTTGGCGATGTTGAAACAAGGGTCTCCAAAGTAGCCAAAATAGTGAGAGGAAACATAAGATACCAGCTGTGAACCCGTGCGAATTCACACAGGTAATGTATAGTGTTATATTATTTTTCTAGAATATATAACTTTAAAGCAAATTCAATATCTAGGACGAAGTTAATAAAGAGATTTTTTTTATAAAAAAAATTAATAAATTTTAGGGATTTTAGGGGGCGTTTTAGTGACAACTACAACGAATAAAAAAAGTTTCTAAAAAGTTGGGGATTATTCTTCTCTTGCTTATTAGGGGGTATTATGGAAATTTAAAAAATTGTAGGGTGTACACGTGTGTGTGTGTGTGTGTGTGTGAGAGAGAGAGAGAGAGAGAGAATGAGCTTGAGGTCTAATTTTTGGAAATTATTTTGAAAAACGTCTTAATTGAAATTTTAATGTCATTAAAAATTTGGTTTTAAATATGGGAGGATGTTAGAAAAATGAGAGAAATTTTAGGAAAGGTGAGAGTGGAAAAGTGGGGGAGAGATTTTAGGAGAGATAACTATGAGAAATATGTGTTTTAGGCGTGAAAGAGTTAGATGACATTGTGTTAAAACAAACAAAAAAAAAAAGATTAAATAAGAAAGTGTCAAAGAGTCTGAATATAGAGAGAAAGGGAATTCAATGAGGAATATTTAGTTTAGGAGAGATATTTTAGGAGATGATAGATTAAATAATTTCAAAAGAATGAAGGAAATGATTTTAAAAGAGAGAAAATAAATGGTGTTTTGGAAAAATTAAAGAACAAAAAATCAGATAGAGTGTCCATGTGGATGAGAGAGAAAGCTAATACTAGTATAGTTATGGTTGTATTTGTTTAGAACATACAAATCTACTAATGGTATGTAAGTTCCTAAATGTGTGATACAATGAAATCACTTTGAGTCATTTTGATCCATGAAAGATTCATTATTCTCTTTACCAAAAAAATAGGAAGAAAGAAAAAAATTAATCATTCTAGGTAGTTCTTAATAGGTTTCCTTTGCATAGAGAAATAATTGAAGTAAGACATCCATTGTACAATAATAACAAAATATATCTACCATTAAAAACTTCATGTCATAAAACATTGAATACATGTAAGAAAGTGAAGAAGTAAAATCTATCAAATCATATCAAAACGCACACAGAGACATAGACACCTACACCTACCAAGCCAATAAATATATGTAACAAAAGTCTATAAAAAATCGATAAAGAATGTAAGCAATTGTGAAAACATA
Organism: Platanus orientalis; assembly: GCA_025762735.1. NCBI lineage: Eukaryota > Viridiplantae > Streptophyta > Magnoliopsida > Proteales > Platanaceae > Platanus > Platanus orientalis. Next base: position 8,974 of record JAOXJP010229932.1, on the reverse strand, counting down.
TTTAACCTTCAATTCAAAACCAATATGAAGGGGAAAAGTGGAAATTTTATGGTCATGAATTTAAACAAAAAATAAAATAAAAGCAAATAAAGATAACCAAAAAAAAAAAAAGTGTAACTCTAATGCCTTGAACAAAAAAGGGGAAAAACATAAATGTTGAGAGAAAAGAGAAGATGGTGAGCTACCCATGTCTATAGGTCCCTTAAGAACATTGAATTCAAACTATAATAAAATAATTTATTTACCAAGAAAGAAATCAAATCTTGGAGTAGTTAACCCATATATCATGCAATTAAATTAAAGAATACTAAGAAAAAGAGATAATGGTGACTAAAGTCTATGGTTTTAAAGAATGGCTTTTTTTAGGTAAATTTAGAAAAAGGGTTGTTATTCACTTAAATCTTCAAAAGCAACTTGGTTGGGTTAATATTGGTCAACATATCATATCATCAAAAATTACACCATAAGCTATCCTCTAAACCTTACACAAAAACTTGGGTCTCAAATTTAGTAGGTTTTGAATAATATCAAGTGATTCAGTTGGTAATTAACTCAAACAAAGCTATACTTCTTTCATAAACAAAGCTATAATTCTTTCCTACACCATCTTTATGTAGAGATTTAGAGTTGAGTAGTAATCCACTATTTTTGTTTGAGTTTTTTTTTATATGAATTATTTCTACAGCTTTCAATTATTCAAACAAAATGCATACATGCACTTTTTGGCTAAAATTCTTTTAAGGTTAGCATTATTGACATCTTTTCATTATCTTCTTCCACCTTAAAACAACTTGCATATTAATTTTGTTTGATAATTTATGAGCGTCCCAGAGTTTTAATGTTTGAATCACCTAAGGGGAGATGGAGGGCGGGAGGAGCTAGTATCTATCAATTTAATGTAATTGAAGAAATGGTAATCATGAAACAAAGATGTTTTAAAGACCAAATTATCTCAAGGAAGTAGTGTAAAACTGGTTTGTGCATAGCAATAAAAAGAGAAAAGGTTTTGACCAATGGGCACATACCCCTGCAACTACTAAGAAATCAATTGTAGTACTCTTGCAAACTCCAATTCTCTGCACGTTGGGCGTACCCCTGCAACAACCTAAAGATCATCAAACAATTTAAATGAAGGCAAACCTACAATTTCTTAAAAACAACATTGTTTTTAATTCAAAAAATTCCTAGTAATTATTCCTATGTATGACAAAGATATAATCAAATATCATAGAGAAACCGAATTAGTAAATAAAATATATTAGTTACTCATTTGGCTTCAAAATAACTATGCAAGTTGCATATTTCACCCTTTCAATTTGAGTTTAAATTACCATTTGTAGGGCTACAGTGTTTAAATGCCCTAGAAAATACATTCAAACAATAAGAATAACCATTGAAAGATAAATGATAAGCATCGTTTCGATAATAATTTAGAAAAAAATGAACCATCAAGAAGATATCAACATACCACACACCTTGCATCTATGACAAATGTAGCTTTATAGAGGTGTGATCTACTTAATAATTGTGGGAGATGCTTCCCCAAAACATCATATCTGCCAAAATTTTGCATAAGTGAGCCATGGAAACTCACCCATGAGAGGTTTGACTTAGTATTTAGGTTTTCCTTCTAGTTTTCCATAAGATCTTACTATTATTGGTGTTTTACACCACATATATTGTAAAGAAAGAGTAGAGTGAAGGTTCCTTGAAGATGAAGCTTAAAGGGAATGGGATTCTACAAGAGAAGTTGTATATCCAATAAGGAAATTCCTAGCATAAGTGATTAAACAAAATGTGCATATGTTTTCTCTCTTAGGATCCTAGATCTATGATTCCTAAATAAATGATTTGAAGTTTTATGGTATATTTTCTATGGATTTCTAATGTTTATGATATGAAAATGGTCTTATTCCGTATGTAAATGGTTTTTCTTGTTAGAATCTCATAAATCTCGACATATCCATAAAATTTACAATTATTTTATATTTTTTCCTAATAGGATCATAGAAATCTCTATTGTGAATTTATGATTTGTATCTATTAAGAGGTTTTGCTTGTTTTACATGTTTAGCCCCCACGTTTATTCAAAAGTATTTACAAAATTGATTTCTATAGATACTCACATGAGATTTTAATGAATTTTGGCAATTATCCTCATTTTATACTTGCATGAAAAAGTTGGAAAAGTATTTGAACTTCATAGTTTCACATGAGCTCCATAGATGAGTCGAATATTTAATATGGTATTTACAATTGGCTCCAGCTATGATCCTTTATATATGACTTCTTTATAAATAAGCATTGTATGAGTAAGAAACAATTAAGAAAAGAAAATGTGCTAGCATATCCTAATGGATTTAATGTCATGAATTGTACAATGAGTTCCTAAAATGGATTTTATATATTACAATAGGATATCTAGTATATTATTTGAAATGAACAGTGATAAGATGATAAGAAAATGTAAGATCCCACTATTGGGAGTTAAACTATGGCCAATAATATACGATAAGTGAAACGAATAATGAACAAGAAAAGTGATAATAAAATGTAAAAGCCCGCCATTGGGAGTTAAAAGATGGCCAAAGATAGATGAAAATATAATAAGTTAATGTAAGACCCCCTAGTGGGAGTTAAACGATGGTTAATGATAGATGATAAGTAAAAGATGGCAAGTAAAATAAATAATGATTAGTTAATATATGATCCCTCCATTAGAGTTAAACAATGGCGAAGTGAAACGAATAATGATAAAGAAAAATGATGAATGAAATGAACAATTACAAAAAGAAAGTGATCAATGAAAAATTATAAGTGAGAAAGTAAGACCTAGTCATTGGAGGTTGAACAATGATTAAGACATAGTCATTAGGGGTTAAACAATGATTAAGACCCAACCCTTTAAGTATTAAGCAATGATATAAGATCCATCCATTAGGAGTTAAACATTGGTCAAAATCCTATAATTGGAAGTTCAACGATGATCAAAATCCCGTCATTAGGAGTTAAATGATGGTTAAAATCCCGTCATTGGGAGTTAAACAATGTCATAATATATAAGATAATGCTATTAAGAATTAAAGGTTATCAAAATATGTAAGATCCCGCCATTGAGAGTTAAACGATGGTCAAGATCCCACTGTTGGGGGATAAACGATGGCATAATATGAATGATCCCACCATTGGAAGTTAAATGATGGCATAATATGAAAGATCCCACCATTAGGAGTTAAACGATAGTCAAGATCCCACCATTAAAAGTTAAATGATGGCATAACATGTAATATCCAGGCATTGGGAGTTAAACAATGGCATTACACATAAGAGTCTGCCATTGGGAGTCAAACAATGGTCAAGATCCCGACATTGAGAGTTAAACAATGGCATGACATGTAAGATCCCATCATTAAGAGTTAAGCGATGGTCAAGATCCCGCCATCAAGGGTTAAATCATGGAACTTTGTGAAAGATCCCATCATTGGGAGTTAAATGATGGCCAATATCCCACCATTAGGGGTTAAATAATGGCATAATGTGTAAGATCCCACCATTGGGAGTTAAACAATGGCATAAGACCCCGACATTGGAGGTTAAACAATGGTATAATACAGTAAGAAATGAAATATCATAAACTTTAAAAGAAAAAAATACATAAGCTCGAAAGAAAATGAAGCAGATAAGCTTCAAAAGAGAAGAAAACACATAAGTTTTAAAAGAAAATGAAGTACATAAGTTTTGAAAGAAATGAAAGCACATAAGCTTGAAAGAAAAGAAAACCCATAAGCTTTAAAAAAAACGAAAGCACATAACTTGAAAAAAAAAGAAAGTACGTAAGCTTTAAAAGAAATGAAAGCGCATAAGGTTCGAAATAAATGAAAATTGCACAAATTATGTAAAAAATAGAAGTGTCAAGTAAAAAAATGAAAACGTATAAGCTTTAAAGAGACGAAAAGTGCATAAGCTATGTAAGAAAAGAAAGTGCAACATAAAGAAATGAAAGTGTATGAATAATGCAAATATGTTGAAAATATATACCTTGACAATAAAGTAAAATGAAAAAGAAACATAAATGTATCAAAATAACTCAAAATATATGAGCAAAATTATCCCACTCATAACCTAGAGTTAGCAATCGTAGTATTTGCCTAGAAGATTTGGAGACAATACTTGTATAGAGAGACTTGCGAGATTTTCACAAATCACAAGGGTCTTAAGTACATATTCTCACAGAAAGAACTAAACACGAGACATAGGATATGGATGGAGTTGATTAAAGACTATGACTACATGATTACTTACCATCCTAGTAAGTCCAATGTGGTGGTCAATGCTTTGATTAGAGAGTCGCCAAGCACCTTAGCTTACTTGACAATTGGAAATACACCTTTTGTGAAGGAATTGAAGAAGATGAAAGTTGAACTCCAATTGAGCGTATTGGGAGAATTAATGGCATACCTTAAAATTCAACTAACACTTGTTAACAAAGTTTAAAATGCACAAAAGGATGACCCACAATTGGTTAAGATTGCGGATGAAGTGTAGAAAGGGCAAAGAACTGAGTTCTTCCTTGATGAAAATGGTGTGCTTCGATTTGGGAACTACTTATGTGCTCTTAACAATGCAAAGCTGAAATGAGAAATCTTAGAGTAAGCTCGTAGTATGGCTTATGCAGCCCATCCCGGTAACACCAAGATGTATCAAGATTTAAAAGGTGTGTACTTGTGGAATATTATGAAGAGGGAAATTATAGACTTTGTGTCCAAATGCTTAGTTTGTCAATTGGTGAAGCCCACCATATCATTGCAACCTCTTAATATTCCAAAATGAAAATAGGAACATGTTTTCATGAATTTTGTGACTAGCCTACCAAGATTAGCCAAAGGACTAGACTCCATTTGGGTGATAGTCGACAAGTTAACCAAATCCGCTCACTTTTTACCAGTTAAGATGATGTATTCACAAGACAAATTGGTGTAACTCTAAATCAATGAAATAGTGAAGTTACATGAAATCCCTACCGTTATTGTATCTAATTGAGATCCTAGATTCACTTTCCAAGTTCTAGCGAAGTCTATAAGCAGCCTTGAGAACAATGTTGAATTTTAGCACAGCTTTTCATCCACAAATTGATGGGCAAACCCTAAAAAACCATTCAAACCTTAGAGGATATCCTAAGAACTTATGTTTTGGACTTGAAGGGAAATTAAGATTTCCACTTGCCATTAGTTAGGTTTGTCTACAACAACAGTTATCAGGTCAGCATACAAATGACACCCTTTGAGGTATTATATGGAAGAAGGTGCATAACACCCATATGCTAGGAAGAAATTAGAGAAAAGAAGATGTAACTGAAAAGATCTAGTTGATCTGCGACTGGCTTTTGGCAACACAGAGTAGACAAAAAAGCTATGCTTACGAGACAAAGGGACCTGGAATTTGATGTGGGAGATCATGTATTTTTTAAGGTATCTTCGATCAAAGGCATAAAGAGATTTGGGAATAAGGACAAGCTTAAACCACGATTTATTGAACCTTATGAATTCTTTGACAAAATTGGCCTAATGACATGTAGACTGACATTACCTCCAGAACTTTCACATATGCATGACATCTTTCATGTTTCCATGCTATGGAAATATATGCGAGACCTATCACATATGTTAGAGTACATGGCAATGCCTATCCAAGAGAATTTATCCTATGAAGAACAATCAGTTATGATCCTTGATAATAAGGACCAAGTATTGTGAAACAATGTCATCCCGTATGTGAAAGTCTTATAGCACAACCACTTGGTGAAAGAAGAAACTTAGGAAGGAGAAGATGAAATGCAAAAGAAATACCCACATCTATTTCAACAATAAGGTACGTCTAAATTTAGATGACTGGATTTTCATAAGAGGGGAGAATGTAATACCCTACAATGCACAAGAAGGGAAAAAATGTAAATAGATATAAAAAAGGACAAGAATGTTTTCAAAACATATTTTGATAAGTTCATGGTGGTTTTTAGAACCCAATAGAATGACTTAGAAGTGATGAAGCGACAAGCCATGAACTTGACAAGTTCTGAAGCTATCCCAATAACGTTTTTGGGATAACTTCATAGATAAACCTATACCAATATCATATGAATTAGATTTTAAACCATATATTATTGGAAATATCTATGAGTCTACTTTCCAATTAATCAAACAATGAATAAATTAAAGCTCCCTAGCAAAAGTTATGACCGTTTTCCCCTTCAAGATGTCTGTGCTAATAGACCAACAAATTTAGGGTAATTATAAAGGCAAACCTATACTACCCCGTATAAACTAGACTTTAAGACATATACCATTGAAAATATATAGGAATCTACTTTCCAACAGAACAAATGGCAATCAAATCAGAGTTTTCTAGAGGGCGTTATGATCGATTTACCAAAGAGTGTTTGAACATGAGAAAAATCAAAAGCCCAATACCGGTCAAGGATGTTTTCGGACCAGTCATGAATAAGGCTAGACCGGTCCCTCCACCCACCCCCACTTAAATCCTTTGCCAGACTGGTCATGAAGACCTCAATATTGGTCATAGTGACTCAGGACCGGTCATAATTGTGGATCTTGGTTTTCGCACGACATGTGGTCTCTTAGAAAATGGGTTCACTCACACGATGACAAGGAGTCGCCACTAGCCTTTTTAAAGATGTGTCTGGACATCTCTTTTCGGAAAAAAATCCTTTTTATTTTAAAATTTGTTTTGAAAATATCAAACTCCTAATAAATCAGTCAACTCAGAGATTTCGGTAAGTGGTTCGGTTATAGACCGGGGAAGGTGTTAGGCACCCCAATCCACCTGCATGTGTGGTTACCTATTTAAAGTGGTTCAAACTTAAGGTCTAGTTCTTATGTACGGTGTGTGTCAAAGTGTGCCTAATTTTAGAAATTATGTCATGTATGTGTATGTGATTTTCCTACTAACTAGTATATATGTGTGCATTAGTATATATAAAACATGTTACCTAAGTTTAATTAATAAAACAACCATCTACTTAACATGCTACATGATAAAGATAAATAAATAGAAAGAAAAGAAATTTAGAGAGCGTACCTTAAATGGTCTCCATGTAACCAAGCAAAACATGAGAGTTATGATATAATATATACAAGAGACTTTGATTCAATACACAAGCTATCAAAAAAAAGGAAAATACAAATAAATAAAATAAAAGTGCAATAATGATAATAATAATAATAAATAGACGAAGCTAAATAGAAATCCACATTTTATTAAGAACAATATGACAAGAAGAACAAAATAATAAAATGTTGCACAAACAACTATAAAATGAAAAAGAAAAGGGAAAACATAATAGCAAACAAAGTACACCAACAAATATGAAGATGAAGGACTGGTGAGTGTGTGGGTGAGACAATAAACAATGATAAGAAGGGTATCAAAATTAATAAAAATAAATAAAACAAGAGAGGAGTGTTCATGTGTGTGGAGATATAATAGAACAAGCACAATATACAACAATATGATTTATCAATGTGAATCAAAACTTAAGCATATCATGATTCAATCACATAAAATAATAATAACATCATGAGTTGATAAAAATAAACAATAAAAAAATAAGAGACCGCATATTTGAAAATAGTAATAATAATGACTATGAGCAATAAAGAGATAAATGAAAAGATGAGAATTAAAACAATTGGTGGAGATGTATGTGCATTAGGGATAACAAATGAACCATAGGCAATGAAAAAATTGAATAGTTTGAAAGTATAAATTAACAATAAACATCAATAAGAAATGAAGATTTTAAATTCAAACTTCAATAATTAATAAGCTTGTTGCTACAAGGCATAACTACAAGTCGATAAAACAATAATGATAAAAAAAGAGAATAATAACAACAAGTATACACAAAAATGATGAAACCAAAATAATAATAATAATAATAATAATAATAATATGAATAAATACTTTTTTGTATGTTTGCACGGTGTGATGGATTTTCTTTCTTGCAGTTGGATAGACGATTTCCCTTAAGGTTTATTCTATTTTTGTTTCATTATGAGAGTGAGTGTGTGTGTGTGTGTGAGAGAGAGAGAGAGAGAGAGAGAGAGATGATGAGAGGGGTAATCTTCTGATTTTTTTTCTGTCACAGAGATAAAAAGAGAGTTTCTTAGGAATTTTTTGGGGGATTTTCCATGAGAGTAAAAAGAAGGGTGGTCCTCTATTTATAAGATTTTGGTGAGTTTTCATCTAAAGAAAGGAGAGTAAATGGGAGAGTGTGTTGGACCAAAAAGGGAATGATTGGAGGATTGAAATGAGGTGGCTATGTAGTTTTAGGAATAGAGAGTTGGTGAACTAAAATGTCATGATCTTTGCCTAAGTGACAATGACATGTCAACTAAAAATAGAAGAATATGTGACTAGTTAGGAATCCAAAAGTGGAATGAGAGTGTACCTAAGTGTGCTTGATACATGTGGGCATTCATCTAAAGAAAGGGGAGTGAATGAGGGAGTGTGTTGGATAAAAAGGGGAATGATTAGAGGATTGAAATGAGATGGCTGAGTAGTTTTTGGAATGGAGAATTAGTGAGCCAAAATTATCATCATCTTTGCCTAAGTGGCAATGACATATCAATTAAAATTAGAATGATGAATGATTAGGAATCTAAAAGTGGAATGGGAGTGTGTCTAAGTGTGTTTGGCACATATAGGGCATGTGGCATGGACCAAAAAGAGTAATGTGATGTTGATTTATGTGTATTGGACTCATGCCAAGTATTTGAGTTGCCAACCTAAGATGTTTTCTTACAGGTTTAGACTTAAACTAAACTAAAACATGAAGTGTTTGTGTATAAGTTTTAGGCTAGGCATAAGGGGTGTTTGGATACATGTTTTAGGTTGGGCTAAAGGAATGCTTAGTCATAGGGTTTTGGTTAGGCCAAAGGGATATTGGGCTCACACC